>PVKS010006621.1:0-77445 GCA_004027875.1 Aplodontia rufa | reverse complement strand
GCATAAATTAATGCATTTAAATATATGTTAAGCACTGAAGTTTCCATTCTCTGCTGGCCAAAAAAGTGGAAAATTTTGAGCACCTTTTTCATTTTTTTCACCTATATATTCAATTGCTGCACAAGGCAGGGGAGTCATTTTGACCCTTGTAATTGCATGGACTGGGCATGGCAGCTTTCTATGCCATGAGGTTCTGAGGGACAAGAGTAACATGTGTCACTTTCTTCAATAAACCTAATTTCTGGCCAGAGAAAATTTCCACAGGACTCTTCAAAAATGTATTAGTTACTGCAGAATCAGAAATTTGTTATTTGGGAGATCTGGGTATAAAGATTCTCACTATACATGTTTTGGTTAATCTCATTTTGTTTCCAATTGTACAGTTTCATAAAATTCTATACTCAGGGTAAATTTGGTCAAGGTGGTGCAAAAATTTATCTCTATTTAATCAAATATATATGAAAGAAGTTTTAGAATTTCTTGTTCACAAGCACAAACATTGAGGATTGAGATCTTTTTAAATTTTCCATACAGGGACTTTTTGTGCTTAAGTTATATCATCTAAAGTGAACTACCTATGAGAGAGGAGAACAGCTGATGAGAGAATAAGAAATGCAGGAGGAATTCTTCATCATGGAGAAGGCTTGAAGATGCCCCACACTGTATTCCATTTCCAAAACTTTCCTCTAAAAACTAAGGAAGTTCATAAGCAGCACCAATATCACTAAGAAACTGACTACAATGCATGATCAGGAGAGATTGACACTTATCTTCCAAAATGCCTTACATTTTACCTTGATTCTATGCAGAAAATAAGGACAGGGTAAAACGTAAATATATTACTATTTGGAATGTTATAATAATCCATTATAAATGTTAATTTTTGAAAAAACTAAGCAAGTTTATCAGATCAACAATAAAAATTCCAAATAAACCAATTTCAAGGAAATTTCCCCTCAAGTGATGGTTAAGAGATATTAGAGAGCGGCTGAAGCAGTGGCTCAGTGGTTACGGCACTTACCCACCATGTGCAAGTACATGATTCAAACCCCAGTACCCATGTACACAACTAAGTGTCAGAGTAACAAAAGCCATGTGAAAACTAAATAAAAATTTATTCTTTCTGTCTGTCTGTCTGTCTGTCTCTCTCCCTCTCTCACTGTCCTTCTCTCTCTCTTTTTAAAAGTCTAGATTTAAAAAAAGAGAGAGAGAGATATTAGAGAAAAAGTACCCCTCTATGTCTGAATACTATCCCCGAAGTGACTTGATATTGAAGTTCAAGAGGAGGGTACTGAAGAGGAATGTGAGGAACAGCTTTTGTATAGGGCAAGTCCTTATTCACAAATTGTGTGTACAAACTGAACAGGCAATATTTGAACTGGATTTGGAACCTCCTCGATACTGATAAATTATGATTTACTTAGTTGTTATACTTTTTGATTAACTTTGAGAACCAAATTAGAGGAGAAAAATTGTTTTTTCAAGTTTAGACTATTTTGCAGTTGAAATTACTAATTGATTCTACAAAAATTTTCATTGTTTAAATAATTGCAGTAGCACTCTAAGTAATATTTTTAAAGATAGACCTGTCTGCAGGGCATGACAGTACATGTGTGTAATCCAAGATGCTCAGAGGCTGATGTAAGATGATCACAAGTTCAAAGAGCCTGAGCAACTTAGCAAGGCTCTGTCTTACATTAAAAATAAAAAGGGTTGGCAATATGGCTCAGTTGTTAAGTACCCCTAGATTCAATCCCTGATACCACACACACAAAAAAATGATATGTTACAAATGAGTTATTTAAAGCAATTAATGGGGGACATTATTTAAATTGAATCATTTTATGAGAATCCAAAAACTAAACAGGTATCATGGAGACTATTACATATATTGTTTATTTTTACCATGCTGCTCATCTTATAAAGTCCCAGTCCTCTTTTTGATAACTTTATCAATTATTTTTCAATTTCTATGGACAACATTAAAATGCTTTCAATTTGTAAAAAAGAAGTTAACAACATTAAGACATTTTCCTTAATAAACTATAGGAAAACGTAACTATTTTAACTGCAAGCACACCTGATGATAAACATGTTTACTATCCAGGTTTCTGATTAATACAAAGAAAACATTAACAGACTAAAGTAGCTATAATAATTCAATGATTTAAAACAACAACAAAATGCCTCTGTAAATATTAAGTCAATAACTTTCTTGTGAAATATAAAATGTGCTTGGCACAGAAAATTAATATGATTCCCTGCATGTAAATTACCATATTTTAAACAAAAGATATCTTCTAGAACCATTTTAATCTTTGCTATATTTTACATATAGTACTTTCAAATTCATATTTCAGTGTTGACATATTTCAAATAAAGAAAATGGACTGTTGTAATTCTTTGTATGGTGTTTTCATTCAATTAGCTCTATCTTTCTTTTTCTGAGCAAACAAGACAGCAATTTACTCAAAGTCAACCCATAATAACATATATCAGCCAGAGTTGAACAAACAGTGTTGCTCATACTACACCTTTTAAAATCAAACAATTTTAAATAAAAGCAAACATAAGCATAAATAGTGCTTCCCTTTGGAATTTGACTGTTGACAGAAAAATGATAAAAACATAAAAATGGTTTGAATTTGTAAGGAAGTTAAATAATTCAGGAAATGTTTTATTAACTGATAGCAGAGAAAACAGGATTTTGGTCTTTGCATTATGCAGCAATGAAAGAATAAAATATATGATATGTGGCTTATTTTTAAAAAAGCTCTTCCTAACTATATTAAAATTTCACAAGGTAGTTGAAAACCACATTCTTATCAGGCACTTACAAAAGTAAAATTCTGTTTAAATATCTTTTTTTATTTTAAATGCTAGTTGCAACATTTTCAAAGGGCAATAAAAGAGTTGGGTGTCAGTACTTAATTTTAAAAAAAGGGATTGTGGTTTATGTTTTCAACATACTATAACAACAGAAGTTCAAAGGAAGTAGAGTTTGAAACCACAAAAGATACTTTTTTTTTCCTTTTAATAATTTTAATTTGGGATCTTGGGCTGTTAGCTCCATAGAAATACTGTGTATTATCACTCTTACAGGTAAAAATAGAATGTCACCATCTTCAAAATATTATTGACCACATATTTCTTCTCTCATCATTTAGACAAAACAATGAAAACCATTTTAGATACAATTTTAATAAATGTTTATACTTGCATATTTAAACTAAATTTCCTAATTTTAAGAAAAAAAGTAAAATTCCGTGTGAAGGTTCATTGTTTGATATTACCATGTATACAAACAATGTAGTTTAGCTAGTATAATAAAAATTTGAAAGTTTATTAATTTCCCATGTACCACATAGAGTCCAAATTAGATATTAGTGTTAAAAAAGATTGGAGTTGTGCACTCTTGGGGTTAGATTCAAAATCTTATATCTAGCTGTATGACAATTGTTATATTATTATTTTGTATCTTCAGTTTATTAGTTTCAATGAACACAATAAAATGGGTAAGGAGAGAATAAAATGACATTGTCTGTGGAAGATAGGAGAGAGACCAGCTTATAAGCTGGTCGGCCTTCCTTCTTTTTTTTTTTTTTTTTTTTTTTTTTTTTTTTTTTTTTAAGAAAGAGGGACAGTGAGAGAGAGAGAGAAAGAGAGAAACAACTTTATTTAGTTTTTCACATGGCCTTAGTTGCTCCAACACTCAGTTGTGTACGTGGTGCTGGGGTTTGAACCCGGGTCCTCAAGCTTACAAGGCAAGCTCTGAAACCGCTGAGCCACCGCTCCAGCCCCGGCCTTCCTTCTTGAGCTTGGATTTCCCTGCTTCTTGCAAAAAAATACCTGCTCATGATAAGGATCAACTTACACCTTGTTAAAAGAAAGAAAACACTAACGAAAGGAGATAGTTAGTTGTATAACTAGAGTAAATTGTATGTCTGTCTCTCCTGTGACCTAAGTATTTTAATAACAGCTTTGATCTGAATTGTCCATATGCTTATAGAACTTTTTTCTTGAACTTGTTAAACGTTTTGGATTAAAAATTAGAAATACTGAAATAAGTACTTGCTTATAAAGCTAGTAGCATTATAATTTGGTAGCACTTTTTTGGTATGTGAGCCTTGGTACATCTCTTTTCTATGTTATACATACAATACATAACAAGAACCAAGACATGTTTCTGAATTTTGGCATGGCAGTTGGGCTTCTAGTACTTAACTATCAAAATTAAAGGAAGATGTAAAATAATACAACCATACTTTTGTCACCATATCATTATTTAGTGTGAGGCATCACAGTATCTTTACATAAATTCAAGCATAGACGTGCTTAGCATGATATCTGGAATTATAGTTCATGATTAATGTATATTAGCAAAGACAGAAGAGAAATGCACAAGAATGCATTAATAAACTACTACTATAAAGATAATTTAAATAAGCATTTCTGCAAAAACCCACCACCATCTTTTATTTTTAGTAGGTTGGTTTTGTTGTTGGTTCCTTAAAAATGCCATTCAGAGACACTTTTGTAATTTCTTTGGTATTTCCACATGAAAATGGAAAATGTGGTAGAATTCTCCCAGAATGTTTTCCAATTTTTTGACACTCATCCAGAGTCTACTTCTGAGCAATGTAGTTTTAAATTCTCCAAAGAAAATATACACAGTAACAAATAAATCTTTGTTTAATTAATTTCACATATAAAGTTCTTGATCAAAGGAAATAACCTTAGAAGTTTACTTAGAAATGTATTTATATTTACAGGAATATAATTATAGGAATAATATAGAAATAAAAATGAAGGATTATTGGATGAAATACAAAGGGGAAACAGTGGTAATATTTATGACTAGACAATTTTCCAAGCACAAATTTATGAATGAGAGTTAAACTTATTTGTAAATAGCATGTCATTTTAAATTTATTTAACAGAAAACCTATAAGGAAGATACACTTTTTTTTCCTAGTGCTTCTTTAGATGAGAAATATAAGACTTAGAAAATCTAATAACTTGCTTTATGTGTCTCAGGAATTGAAAACCTTGATTGACTAACTCCTATTGTAAAATATAAATAACACTTTTAACATCATAAAACAGGGCTATCATGGAATATGGTTCTAGCATACATAAGTGATATACATTGTGAGAGGAGCTGGTACGCAAAAACTAAATGTTATGGAAGAAAAGTAAATATAGGTCATTTTCCCAAATAACAAAGAGTGACAAATCTCTAAAGTATCCAAATTCTGAATGTTTTCAGACTAGTTTTGCATAATCTGCAATAGACATAATTGTTTATACACACACACACACACACACACACACACAAAATGATAACAAAGTAAAATAAACTCTTTTGAAAATGACTTTAGAGACTTCTGTTTCCCTTAGTGGACACAGATTTTTACCCTAGTGTTCAGAGAATGAAAAGCTTGTTTGATTGTTAGAAGAATTTGTACCGGCAACCATAGATCTTCCAAGGCAATACTAAGCATGACACTAAGTACTTCAGTATCTAGAAAGATATACAGTAAAAGTGATTGCTTAATGACAACTTTAAAATGAAAAATTTCTTGCCTAATTAAAAGCACAATAATTAATGGTATCTATATTGAACTCTTCTAAAGTTCATATCTACTTTCAGTTACAAATCAAAATCTAGGAATGGTGATATGCTTGTGTATGTGTCTCTAAGACTAGAGCCAATTGATGATATATGATTTGTTCAACTACATTTTACCTAAAAGTTATGGAATTATTTAGGGACTATGTATGAAAACTGATGCCACCTTCTAATATGGTCCATGGGCCAGGACCAAGAATTGAATGATGTTTTTGCTGTCCCAAGGATTAAATTTTGACTTCTGATTTAGTGAGGCTATCAGTATTATTACAAGAGGTAATTCTGACATTTAATGCTCAATGAAAATTAGCAAAAACAAAACCTTGGTCTTCACACAAATGCACATATGTCATCATGAGACATGGAAAGTAGGACTTACATTCCAACTCCACCCAGCATTTTGTAACCTTATTGTCCTCTGTGATTTGTATTCATCAAGAATTCCTTTATGTGACTCTGACGCAATTTTACTTGTATGAAGTTAAGAAGTATCAGTTCAAGTTACTGGGTGCAAAGTATTGATAATGCAGTAGTGAACAGAGTAAGGTAGAAGGTTTCAATACAGGGGTTGAACAATGACAATTTTGCTAGGATATAAATCCAGGGAAATTATCTTTTGAGCAGGAAAAACAAAAACAAAACACAGTCTGTCTCCCTAGGTTTAAACAGATGTCTGGATCCTGAGAGTCTGAGTTTTTATGCAGCACTTGGATATTTTAAGTACTAATGATTTTTAGTCCTCTGACTTGTTTTAGATTGATAACTGTGGGCAATACTGAGCATCGAGATGTTTACAGTGAGCATAGAAATGTGTGGATCAATTTTATCCTAAATAACACAGGGAAAATTTGACAAGATTACAATCTAAGGCAAAGACAGGAGCTATTGTAGTCAGCTTTTTCATTTTTGTGTCCAAAACACCTGATAAGAACGATTTTAATTTTATGAGGAAGAGTTTATTTGAGGGCTCATGGTTTCAGAAATCTCAGTCCATAGATAGCTGGCTCCATTCTTCTGGGTTGGAAATGAGGCAGACCTCATGAGGGAAGAGTGTGGCAGAGAAAAGCAGCTGGGATCATCACATCAAGCAAAGGAGCTCTGCTCAGCAAGAACAAAATATAAACCCCAAAGGCACACAGTCCTAGGGACCTGTGTCCTCCAGCCACACCCGACCTGTCTACAGTTACCATCAAATTAATCCATATCAGGAGTTATGCACTGATTAGGTTAAACCTTATAACCCAATTGTTTCATCTCTAAATTTTCTTGCATTGGCTCACACATGAGATTTTGGAGGACATGTAATATCTAAAACATTTAGTTCCTGGCTCCCAAAAGCTTATGGGCATCTCAAAATGCAACATACATTTATGATATTTCAGAGTCCCTATAGTCTCAACACTTCCAGGATTGCCAGCCAAGTCCAATGTCTCCACTGAGATTCAAGGCAAAATCTTGACCTGGACTCCTATAAAAGTCAAAATCAAGTTATATATATCCCATATATAAAGACACAGTGCAAACATTTTCATTCCAAATGGGAGAAATGAGGGTGCAGAAAGAAAGGATGGGACCAAAACAAGGCCAAAATTCAGCTGGTCAAACAAGTCCAGTGTTCCATGTCACTGGGTGCCTGGAGCACATGGCATAGCGTTGTTCTCTCCAAAGGGCTCATGTAGCTCCATCCCTGTGGCTTTGCAGGATGCAGCCCACATGGCCTTTCTATTTGTGTATCTGCTCAGTTCTTGGCAGCTTTCCTCTGCTGACATCCCATGTTACTGGCATTTCTTAATTTCAGGGGTCTCCAGTGTAGCTTCAGCTTCCTCCTCATATCTCCACATAACACCCTTTCAGAGAGAGCCCAACAGGGACTCTGACTCTGCTCAACTTTTCCTAGTTTCTCAGGCTTCCCCTTGAAATATTGGTTAAAGCCTCATCATCCCCTAACCTCAGCATCCTGCCATTCTGCAGAACTAGCATCACATGATTGTCACCATGGTCTGCCACCACCAACTTCCAATGACCATGGCTGCAACAGCCTTCGAGTAGTGATTGAAAATGGTGAAACAACTCCCTAGGCCCACAGTCAAGCAGGGTGCTCCACTGGTCTCTTTTCAAAGGATTTTTTACTTTTACACCACTGAGCCTGGGATGGGTGTGATCTTGCCAGTTCCTGAGATTCACCCACTAGCCATCTTTTTTATTGTCTCTGTGCAAAGTCTTTAGCATTTCTTTAGTGATGGTAAGGTCTTTAACAAGTACAATTTCCTTAGCTTCAATTTTATTCCCACCTTTCAAATCATTCAGGTCTTTTTACTCTGTTTTCTGCTCCTAAATATCACAGTAAACTTGCAACACTCATACCACCACCTGAAGCCTGTACTGCCTTGCAATTTCCTCTGCCAGATTAATTAGTCCATTACCTTTAAATTGAGCCTCACACAAATTATCAGAACATGGACAAAATGTAGACAAATTCTGAGCGAGAACATAACATGAATGGCATCTATTCAAATTTCAAATAAAGTCCTCCTCCTCCAAAACATCACGAATCTACGCATTACTCTCAAAGTCAAATTGGCATTCTGGCCCCATCAGAACTGCCCATGACAGTCCACTTAAAACTTTCTAACCTTTTCCAGCTTGCATCACTTAGCTTTCGAAAATTTCTCCCACCAATTTCTGAAAGTTTCTGAACCACATGGTCTGGTTAGTCATAGCAACGGCCCCATTACTTGGTACCAATTTGTTCTAGTTAGCTTTTTTGCTGCTGCTGTGACAAAAAGACCTAGAGATCAATTTTAGGAGTAAAAGTTTATTTGGTGGTTCATGGTTTCAGAAGTCTCATTTCATAGACAGTCTGCTCCATTCCTTGGGGCCTGAAGTGAAGCAGGACATCATGGTGGAAGGATGTGGCAGAGGAAAGCAGCTGGGAATATGGCAACAGAAAGGACAGAGAAAGCTCTGTTCAGCCAAAACAAAATATAAATCCCAGAGGCTTGCCCCCAGGTACCCACCTCCTCCAGCCATACCCTACCTGCCCACAGTTACCACCAAGTTAATCCCTATTCAGGCATTAATGAACTGATTAGGTTTAACCTCATATAACTCAGTCATTTCATCTCTAAGCTGTCTTGCATTAACTCACAGATGAGATTTTGTGTGACACCTAGTACCTAAACTATAACAGGGGCACTGCTTTAGCATTATAGATCCCTTGCAAGACCGTTAAAAGGTCTGGTAAAAAGGTCTTGCCAATTTGACAATCTAATATTCATTTTGAATTGAAAGATTTATTTCATATTATGTTTTCACAGTCAAAGGAAGAAATTTTGAGTGAAGGTGCTCCTAAATATTAATAATTATGGAGATCAAAAGAAAGTATTGCTATTGTTTGGACATAAAATCCCCACCCCCAAAGCTCCTATGTTAATTCAGGACTATTGATGCATGAAATGATTAAATGATTACAACTGTAACATAATCAGCTCATCCTTGTATGAACGGACAGACTGGGTGGGTAACAAAAGGCAGGTGGGGCATGGGTGAAGGAGATAGATCACTGGAGGCATGCTCTGGAAGGTTTCATCTTTCCTGTGGCCTCTTGCCCTCTCTACTCACCCCCACTTCCCAGTTGCCATGAGGTGAGAAATATTCCACTGCTACACATTCCACGATGATGTTCTGCCTCACCCTGGACCCAAAGCAGTGGATTCACCTACCCATGGACTAACCCTGTGTAACCACGTGCAAAAATAAATCTTTCCTTCTCTATGCTGTTCTTGGGCATTTTTGTTACAGTGATGAAAAGCTGACAAACACAGAAATTGGTACCAGGAGGGGGATTTTTGCTGTGACTAACCTGATCATGTGGTTGAAAAATCTTTGGAAATGGTTTATGTGAGGAATTTGGAAAAGTTTGGAAATGCAAGCCGAATAAGCTTTGCACATTTATGTTGTAAATGGAGCTTAATGGGTGATTCTGGCAGGAGTTCAGAAGACCAAAATCAGACAGTAAAAACTGAAGTTTCAGAGGGAAACAGGGACTCTAGGGGATACTGGACTAAAAGTCATTCATGTTACATTCTGTCAAAGAACTTGTCTACATTTTATCCAGGCCAGAGACTTTGTGTCAAGATAAATTTAAGGGTGATCAACTAAGTTACCTGGTGGAGAAAAACTCAAGGCAGAACAACATTCCATCAGCGGCACTGATTTTGCTGCCAGATTTTAGCCAGGTTTACTGTGAGAATAAGAATCAGAAATCAAAGTTGAAGAATTTTTAAAACTTGAGGTTTGTTCAGAAAAGGAATGTAAAACTGAGTCCAAAGAAGTATGGTTGACATTACCACCACTAAGGAAATGCTAAGTACTTCACACAAGTAGGAAAGATGGTTTGAGGGAATCTTAGGAATTTCCAAGACCATTCTCATTACAGGATAAAGGGTGTAAAAATGCACACTTCTTTCAGACACCATGGTACACCCATCCTTGCACAGTGGGTGGGCCCTAGGAAGTTGTGCCACCATGCTCAGAAGAGCAGACACTCAGAGGCTGATGAAGCCAAAGTCCAGGGGACCTGGCTCAAGGTAGCAGCATACCTTGACACCATCCACATCATGATGTTTCTGAAAAAAAAATGCAAGATACTGGAATTAAGGTTCATGAAATTAAGGCTTTCATCAAAATTTCAAGGGAAGGCTGAGCAACTTGTAATAGGTTGGAATCCCTGTGGGTTGCCACTGAGAGGGTGAGGTGTGAAAATGAAAAAATGAAGGTGAAGCTAGAATGGAGACCCAAGGAATTAAGAGATGCCAGGATTGTGGTCAGCCGGACAACGAAAGATGCTGGCTGCAGAAACCCAGGCTAAAAGAGAGCCAATGTGGGCTGCAAATGGCAAGGCAAAAGGGGGGGACTGACTGCCCATCCGTTTGGAGAGCACATTTCACCTCTGTATGTCCTATGTGCTATACATACAGTTATGGAATCTGTTTGCCTGCCTGAGTTTAGGTGTTTTGGTCCTACCCCATCTTTATATGCTCCTATTACTGCCTTTTGGGATGGAAATATTTACTCTAAGCTATTGTTTGTTGAATATATATATAGCTTTCTTTTGATTTTTACAATGGTTGACAGCTAATATTTTGCCTAGATTCTGAAAAGATTTTGGATTTGGACTTTTGGACAATACTGGAACTGTTAAAAATACGGGACACTTGGAGATGGACTAAATGCACTTCTCATTATGAGGTGAGCATGAGTTTTGAGGGTACTGGGACAGAATTTAATGGTCTGAATATGAGGTATCTCTCCAAAGTTTCTGTATAGAATGGGTATATTCAGAAGTGAAATGATCAGACTATGAGAGCTGACATCTAATCAGTCCATCCCAGTTTGACTGTGCTAATTGGGTGGTAAGTGTGGGTGGGGTGTGTGTGCCTGGAAGAGGTGGCTCACTGGGAATAGTTCCTGGAAAGTTTCATCTTCCCTGTAGTCAATTCCCCATTCTCTCTGCTTCCCCACTGCCATGAGTTGAGAAGCACTCCTTCATCAAACCCTCATACCATGGTGCCCTGCCTCCCCTTGGACCCAGAGCACGGGACTTAGCCAACCACAGACTAAACCTCTGAAGCTATGGGACCCAAATTGACTTTTTATGAGTAGGCTTTTATTGATGGTTATTTAGTCATAGTGATTAAAAGCTGAATAATGCAGATATCTGCATTTTATGAAATGAAAACTACTGCTTACATAATTTTTAGAGGGCTACAGGGAGAGGAAGCACAATTGGTATATATCTTATCTTCTGTTTCAGAATTTTTGTTCTGTAGAAACCTCAGTGGTCACAAGTGATCCATAAGACCACCAATATGTTTTAAAATAAATGTGTTTACGTTTCCTCAGTTTATTTTCTTTTCTTCTAAAAGTTTATATGGATACTGAGTTTGGGTCCTAAAGGATGGAAATATGGCCTTCTGAAGCAGATTTTAATTTAATTTATTTTTAAACATTTGGTAATAGTTATAGCAGGTAAGTAAGAAATTTTGCGAGATTAGTAGAAATTATTTTGTGATTATTTTACTCTTGGTAATGACATTGCAAATACAGCTAAGTAAAATTTCCTACTTTTGATTTGTAAACTGTGTTGTTCCAAGTTGCTGTCATAAATGGTTATTCTACACTCTACTCAGGTTGAGCTACACGTTTTCCCTCAAAACATGATTAATGTTTTTGTTGTATCATTTTATTTCATCTATGTGTCAAAAGATACACATGAAATATGTGCTTGTAATTATTATATACTATACCTTACATTGTTTTGTTGAAAATAAGAAATATGTCTTTTTTGTACCATTGTATTCCTGGCCATTCATGGTAAATTGTTTTAAAATTGTGTAAATTTTCAATTGAATTTCCAATACTTTATCAAAATAGTATATTTGATCTAACATGAAATATCCAAATCTAAATTATTTTGTTTAAACTTTGTAGTGTACCATGCATAAAATATGAAGATCATCTTTGAACATAATTATTAGACAAGAAAACACTGTTTAAATTATATTAAACCAATGAAGCACCACTGGGAGCTCATTAGTTTGAATGTGAGTTTTAGTTTAAAATATAGAGTGCAAAAAATGGTTTCATAATTAACTCCTGACAGAAGATTTTTTAACAGTAATAGATTCTAAAAGATTATAATAAAATGAAGCTATGACAGTAATCTAAGGAATAATGATAAATAAACTTTAACTAGTTTGCTATATGTCATAAACCTTATAGTTACTTATCAATTTAAAAGTTATAATTCTACAATGTAAGCCCTCTTATTACACCCAGCATAGAAATAAGAAAACTAAGATTTTCTGTAATTTCCCCAAGGGTGGGCAACAAGTAAATGGGGTCATTAGGACTTGAAGCCAGGTACTCCATCTCTAGAATCTGTGGTGTTTTTTTTTTTTTTTTTTGGTTGTTTTTTTGTGTGTGAAAGAGAGAGAATCAATTTTTTATTTAGTTTTTCATGTGGCTTTCATTGCTCCAACACTTGGTTGCACACGTGGTGCTAGGGTTGTTTTTAATCCACATGCCAGGCAAATGCTATAACTCGCAAGCCACCAAGCCACCTCTCCAGCCCCTAGAATCTGTGTTCTTAACAACCATATTACTAAATCAATATATGCTATGGGCAGAACTGTGTTCCCCCAACTTCATGTGATAATGTCCTAACACACAGTTCGTGCAGAACTGGAGTTTGAGTATTCAGTATTTGCATTGTGACCTTATTTGAAGACAGCTTCTTTAAAGAGGCTATTAGGATGAGGTCATTATACTGGGTTCTAATCTAATATCCCTAGTGTACTTATAAAAGGAGATTGGGACATAGATGTAGACAGAAGGTAGGTCATGTAAAGACAGGGACAAAACAGCCACCTATAGGCCAAGAGGAAAGGGTTTCAGAAGAAATAACTGCAGACAACTTGGTCTCTCACTTCTAGCCTTCAGAAATGTGAGATAATAATTTTCTGGTGTTTAGACCATCCAGCTTGTGGTGTTTGGTTATAGGAGGCCTAGGGAACTAATACATTAAATAAGAGAAAGGCAAGCAAATGTGTTAGTACATATACTCTTAAGAATGTATGTGTAGGGGCTGGAGCAGTGGCTGGCAGTTACAGCACTTGCCCAGCATGTGCAAGTACATGGGTTCAAACCCCAGCACCCACGTACAAAACTGTCAGAGCAACAAAAGCCATGTGAAAAACTCAATAAAAATTGATTCTTTCTCTCATTCTCTTTCTCTCCCTCTCTCCCTCTCTCTCTCACTCTCACTGTCCTTCTCTCTTTAAAAAAAGAAAGAATGTATGTGTAGCTTTCATAAAATGCTGCTGATAATCTAATTAGTGACTTTTGGAACAAACACAGCCATTTAATATTAATACTGTGTATTCAAAAACCAAGAATATAAACAATATTAGATGCTATAAGGGTTGTGGGGGAAAAGGAACACTAATACACTGTTGGTGGGATTTCAAACTGGTACAGCCACTCTGGAGAGCAGTGTGGAGACTCCTCAAAAAATTAAGGATGGAACCACCTTAAGACCCAGCTATCCCACTCCTGGGCATTTTCCCAGAAGAGTTAGAATCAGCATGTTACAGAGATACATCTACATCAACGTTTATAACAATTCAATTTACAACAGCTAAATTATGGAACCAAACTAGATGCTCTTCACTGGATGAATGGATCCAAAAACTGTGGGGATCTACTCAGCTATTAGAAGAATATCATGGCCTTTCTATGTAAATGGATAGAAATGGGGGGAAAAATCATGCTAAGTGAAAGAAGCCAAACAGAGACTTCAGGGTCTAATGTTTTGTCTTGTATGTGGCAGCTAGGATAAAACCTGAGATAGGATGAAAGTTAGTCTACTTTATTTAATAGACTCACCAAATTTGAAATAACATATGGGAACTCTAGCTATCAAGGGTGGAGGCGGAGAAAGAGATGAAGGAGAGGGAGAGAAAACAGGGTGTTTAATACTGTAGAGTACACTTGACCCTGATGAGAACCCCAAATATATCCAGTTAAAAATATAAATCTAGCAATTTAAATGATAAAAATAGATGTATGTGGTCTTTTGTACATGTAACATGGGAGAATTACAGATAAGACATGAGATCAGGGAGGCAGAGAAGTGGGGGAGTCATGTACAGGATTGTGTTTAAGCTACTCTGTAATTACATATGCACATATGAAAATAAAGCAATGGATCCCTTCCTTATGTAAGATAATGTAGAACCAATTAAAATATATACGCATATATTATATATATATATATATAAATGTCGTGTTAAATTTTAAGAAAACTTATTCTTCATAGATGAACAATCTACAAATGGATCTATAAAAATATGAATATTTACTTTTAGACTATAACAAAAAATGAGGTCATAAAACTGGAAAAGTATCTTTTGTATCTATAGGATAGTACAGTTCATTGAAAAATATGTGTTTTTGTGGGTATGACATATGAATCTTCACATAAATCTAACCCCATGCATTTATATTTCAATTTTTCCTTCATGTGATTACTTAGTATTTTAGGCCACTCACACGCTTACAATATAAAAATAGTATAAATATGTTTAATATTTATATTAAGTGGGTCAGATTTCCTGTCTAAAATGTATCATTACAGTGATCCCCAAACACCAGATTTTCAATTAACTGTTGAGTTTTTAGTGCTCTTAAACAGGAGGTTCTCACACTTCTGCACAAGGTGCTTAAAAACTGTTCCTTTTAGTCAGTGTACACAAATTATGAGATTAAAAAGATCAATTTGGACTTGAAGAAGCAGGGATCCCACTGTATTAGTAAATTTCACATTTTAGCTGCTTTCAACAGGCACTAGGGTAGCAGTGAATAAAAGTCTCTGGTGTGGTGGCCCACTCCTGTAATCCCAGTGAATTGAGAGGCAGAGGCTGGAGGGTTACAATCTGGGGGCCAGGCTCATCAACCTAACAAGGCCTAGGCCCTAAGCAACTTAAGACTTTTAAAATAATATATAAGAAGGGCTGGTAATGTGGTTCAGTGGTGGTAAAGCCCCCCTGTGTTCAATCATGTTATGGGGGCAAAAAACACAAACCCCAAAAAACTAGTAAACATCCATTTTACCTATTTCATTTGACCCATTTGCTTTTCCAATTGTCCTATATCAGTGTGAAATAGGATAAAATTTTTCTGCATTGCCAAGAGAAGGCAAGATCCTTCAAACAAACGGGAAAACTTGTCTTTAGAAGTGTTTTAGTTAGCTTTTCGCTGTTGTGACCCAAGGACCTGACAAGAACAATTTTAGGAGGAAAAGGTTTATTTTAGGGCTCACAGTTTCAGAGGCTGCCTCCATTCCTCAAGCCTCAAGGTGAAGCTCATGGCTCCAGGGATAGGGGAACTCAAGGCTTCACATCCTCACATCAGGAAACAGAGCAGAGCTGAGAAACTCCACACCAGGTACAGATTATACACCCCAAAGGCACCCCCTATGACTCACCTCCTCCAGCCACGCCCTACCGGCCTACAGTTGCCAGTTAACCCCTAAAGGGATTGGGTTAAAGCTTTTCTAATCCAATCACTTCAGATGGGGGGGGGGGTCTCACATTCAAACCGTAACAATAAAATATAATCTTCAACTTTTATTATAGAAGGAAAATATGAATGTCTATGAAAAAGCAGATAGGTTGCCCATTTTGTTGGTGATGATGATGAGGTAATTTATGTCTTTTTCTTTCATCTTTTGCATTTATGTTTAAGATAAGACCTTGAGCAGAGCAAGGCCTGGGTTGTTTAACCAAATGGTGAAGGTAGGGATTAAAGCAGACATTTACAGGGCATGTAATAACTCTGTATCCTTAGCATACTATACAGTTACTGTTGCTAAAACTCCATTGAGTGAATGCTGTATTTTATTAGAGATGTATGATATGTTTTATCATGTCTATGCATTGCATTCAAACATGACACTCTGGGTAGTACATCTTTCTCTGCATTAGCTATTAAAACAATTTCAGCCCAGGGGTCCAGAAAGCCTGAAACAATGGGGGGAAAGTATTTATACTGAGCCTCTAATTTGACTTAATTTCAGCACTAATTCAGGGCTAAAAAAATCATATTTCTAATTGCTAGAGGAAAACAGGATTTCTACATAACGTTGTTTCTGAGATTTTCTTAAGCATTGCTTATCACAGGCTGTTCTGTTTCACTTTAACTTGCACTCCAAATATACCCTTTCTCTCTCTCTCTCTCTCTCTCTCTCGGGTGTGTCATCTAGGTATACTTGAAAGAAGAAAAAGACATTTAGAAACAAGGCCAAAGAACTCTACTAAATAGCCATAAAGTCCTTCACAAAATGGAAAATGGAATGGTTTTATTGATTAGTTTAGCTCCAGAGATGTTCCATGGTTGCAGGTTTGGCATCTTTTGAAGTTGCATTTTCTCTTTTAGACAGTTAAGGCACCATTTAATGAATCAATTCAGTCATTTAGTCAATAAGAGTATTTTTGCCTCCTAAAACAGTTAACATACTTTTTCAATGGTGTTACACTTATGAAAAAGTAGTAGTTAAAGCACCTGACAAATCAGGCTTAATATTAATTAAAGTGCACACATTACAAAAGAAGAAATGGTTTCCCACCCCAGTGATATGCATCTTGTTTGTTTACAAACTCACAGAAACACAAGGAAACACTCTGTTTGGAAATGTCAATGGAATGGAACACTGTCATAGAATAATGATCTCTTGTTCCCACATAAATACCTAGGGAAAACTAAGATGTTCATTTTCAAAACAGGAATCATTGATCCACTGGGTATGTCCTATTAAAATGACTTTATTTTATTCCATCAAATAGCTGATGTAAATTCAGTCATTTAGTCTGATAGATGTAGGTTCCAGAGAATGACATCTGTGTGCTATGGTACTGCTAAATAGATGAAAATCATTGCATTTGCTTTGGTTTATTTGTCAGCAAAATGGAATTGTTTGTTCATGAATACAATAAGGTTTAGTATTAGCAATTTAGAAATGGTATGTACTGATTTTATTTTTGTTTGATTTCTTTAAGTAAACCTTTCCCAGCACTCATCATCATTCTGTGACATAATTCTGAATTATATGCATTCTATTGAGAATTCTATACATCGTTACACATCAGAAAGTAGGCATATAACATAACATCTGGAGATTTGTGGCCAATGAGTGTTCAAATGAAGGTAAATGCTACCATAATAAAAAAGTGATGGAGAATCATGGCTGGTTTTGATAGTATTTTAATCTGTACAACAAAAGGAAAAGATGGCCAGAGCTCCATAGGGAAAGACAGAAAAGAAAAGATTTATATGTTCAAATAATGTGCATGTACATACATATAAGACTTTGCACAGAGGATCTGTAGGTAGACACAGTTTGCATGATGAAAAGTTAAAACGTTCCTTAGAGCATTTTCTCATATATTTATGGGCTTTCTGGACTTCCACTGGAGAGAAGTTCCTTTTGAGTTCTTTAGCCCATTTATTGATTGGATTATTTGTGAGTTTGGACTTTAGTTTCTTTAGTTCCCTGTATATTCTGGATATTAGCCCTCTGTCCAAGGTGTATACATTGATTACTATTGGTTCCATAATGTTTCCCCCTCCATTGTATCTCTATATACTTCTAATAAAAAAAAAGTTCCTTACGCAAGTTTGCACCTGCCCTTAGGGTGTATACTGTGGCACATGCTGTGTCTCATCAGCAATTCACTTACTTTTAGTGATCTAAAATAATCAGTTCATAATTGTCTTTATATTGTTATTTTCTTTGATCAGAATATAAATTTCTTGTTATCACCATTTGCATGGCTGATTTAACACAGTGATATGGTGATTTTTGACATCAGAACACATGAAACTACAAATAAAAATTAACGAAAAATGTACTTTTTATTGTAATAATGTCTATTTCCCTTAAAATAAGCTCATAAACACCTGGGTTTTTTTCAAAATAAAAGCCCTTAAAAATAGTATCAATAAGGGACAGACTTACAGAATATCACAAGAAATGTCAGTTTTTCACAGAGATTGTGATATTACTTAAAGAAAATGTCCATTTCTTGCATGTGTGTGTATGTGTGTTTGTGTCCATATCTTCACCCTGCTATATTCTTACCATGTAATACCCCTCACTCTAGCCACTTATACTAAGTGTCTCATTTCCCCAGTTTTCTACCTGTAACAACTGGCCCTGCATGTCTTCCAGTTTTTAACATAGCTTCTGTTTCGGTTTAAGAAGCATCTTGCCATATAACCTAAGCTTCAATGGATGCATAGTGTCATTTAACCTAAATAAGAATATCCAAGCAATGGCTATCAGAGAAAGATTATTTTATGGTTGCAACTTGTGGATTACATAGATATTAGACACTGTAAATAGTAAGTCCAAGAAGAAATGGAGACTTTCCATAAGGAAGCAAATCAGGGACTTGGTTATTTTAGTTAGGGTAGAATAAAAACTAAGGCTCATTGAATTATGAGCCAGATTTTGAGCATTCTGAGATTCAAAGGAGACTTTTTCTGCCTAAGGACATAATGGGAATAGAATTCCAGTAGGAATAGTAATCCTACGCATGCAAAGTAAATGGCCCTAGTTTTATAAAGAGATCATCAATGTGGCCAGGTGTCCAAACTTACCTGTCCTGATTGGCATTTTATGGTCTTAGTAGATTGCTATCCATTTCCAAGTATAAAAATAATGAATGTGCATTTTCCAACTTTCCATAGGTCTCCACACTAGACAGTAATTGATTGTAGTGATGCAGTATTAGCAACATGCAAATCTCTCCTTTATGGAACACATACATTGAGTATTAGAAGAAAGCTTCATTCCAAAGCCCACACTTATGACTCATAGCTACCCCTTGGAAAAAGAAACACGAAGGCCAGGCTGCTGTCTTATTTCGCTCTGCTTTCACATAGTGCCTACTTATTCTTTCATTTTTCTCTTCATCTGACCCCCTCATATTTTGACCCTTTTTTTTTGTACCTTTTTTTCCAAGTGAAATTTAACTCTCAAATGTAAATGTCAACAACAAAACTACTTCTGTCCCTCTCTATCAGGTTCCATGTGCTATGACCCACTGTCCTCCAGCTTCATTTCTTTCACCCTGCCGTTTTCCCAGAAACTTGAAATTCAGAGATTTTTTTCCAATCATAGATTATGCTGGGTTAGGGAATATTCACAATTCATAAGACCTAATTAATTAATCAAAGTTAATCAGGGAAAGTGCCAAGAAATTTACTTGGAGTCTTTTTTATATTCATAAATAAAAAGAAGAAGACATTTTATTTTAATTCTTGATAACTCAGGAATCATTCAGGAAACATTTTTCCTTTTCCACTCATTGATATTCTTATACATTTCACCAAGAGATATTGTCTCCAAATCATTCTAATATCTTAGATACATTAAGGCAGAAACACTTCCTTTCAAATCCTATTTTAGTGACATTTTGGCTCAGTAGAAAAAAATCAATTAAGATATACTTACTCTAATTTAGTATTAAAAATTACAATAACTAAGGACTAACATTTTCTTGATTATATTTCTGAAAGAAAAGTGAAATGAGGATATATATATTGCACTCTTAACTGAATAAATCAATACAATTTCAAATCATTCTGCTTTATTTTAAAGTGCCTTTTAAAAAAAATCTATAGTGACTAATTTATGAACTCCTAGAACCATTTACTACCATTGTTTAACCTTTGAAATGTTTCATAACTTAAAAAACTTCAATGAGTGCTATAATCTCAGAATTACTAACTTCCTTTCAAGTGGTAGAACATATTCAAAGGGCTCGGATTCTCCTTAATTTCACTAAATCTACTTCCTCAGATGATCCTTTATGTACCTCCATTATTTTAGTATCATAAATTTTTAAAAATGTTATATTTATAAACACTAAGTATAGGAGTAAATTTGTTAGCAGCTCACATATTTTCAGAAAATGAAAAATGTGTATTTCCAGAAGATAGGAAAATTTCAAAGATTACTATAGAAACAGAACTTATTTGTTACATTTAATTCAACAAACATGTGTTGGCTTTATATTACACACAAGAAGCTTTGTAATTAAGAAGTATTAAAAGTACTTAGAGGTAGTATTGCCACGTCTAAAGAATGTACTTTCTTTATAGTTCATTTTTCAAGATACTGGCTTAGTTTTACACACATATGCAATGTGTGAACAAATATAAGTGTGCAAAATTCTTTGATGCTGAAACATGTATTAGGTGAGCATTTGCTAATTACGCATAAATTATAAAATACATAAGACTTTTTCTAGTAACATATTCATAGTCTCAGTGGGAAAAAGAAAACATGAATCAATAAAAAAAAATGATACATCAGCATCTTATTTTATGACCTGAGTTTATATAGGAACTAAGAGGAATCAGATAATTTGAGGAAAAAAGTGGCAAGGTATGTATGCTTTACTTGGTACTGGCAATCTAATTAAAGGCATGGGCTAGAAAGATAGGAAAAGGCTTTCCATAATGTAAAAAGAATGAAATGAGGCTGAACTCATAGGTTTCTTACCCTATCATTTAAATCAGTCATGCTCACATGGAGGGCAACTTTATTTCCCGAGAGACATTTGTCAATGACCAAAATTAATTTTGGTTAATAAGAAAGTGTGTAGGTATGAGCACTATGAGATCTGGGAGGGATCTATGGGATTCAATTTAGATCTGCTACAGAAAGTCCAGGGAGCTGCTACACTTTCTATGATGAACAAAATAATTCCCTTACAACAATGAATTATCTTGTCCAAGCAACATCCACAGTACCAAGGCTGAGCACACTGACTGCATGTGGGAGTCTGGCTAGAGAGTTTCTCCTCACTTGAATGTCACAGCAGGTCGTAAGACAGCAACCCTCACCACACTAACCTTTCTAGCTATACAACTGGTGGTAACAGGACTTTTCAATTCTAATGAAAATATATAATAATGAAAAGGTTCCGTGTAGACCTATTAATTTACATAAATAAAACCAAGTGAAGTGCAAATAAGCCACAGCGAGTAAATAGTCCATAACATAGGGGCATCAAGTTTCTATCCATTCATTTACATCTTTAATTTCTATCAATGATTTGTTGCAGTTTACAGTATTCAAATACTGCACTTTAATTTATTCTTTAGTGATGAAGTTGAATCATTTTTTAAAATTTCAATTTGAATTATTCATTGGTAAAGAAATACCATTGAATTTGTTTGTGTGTTCTAACAGTTTTTAATAAATAATATTTCCTTTATGGAAAATAAGGTCATCTTGAAAAATAAAATTTCATAAACTTTTTATTTGGATGCTTTTGTTTTGTTTTTTTTTCTCCCTAATCGCCTGCTAGAACCTGTAACCCATTATTAGGCATGGCAAGAAAAGATATCATTATCTTTTTCCTAATTTTTGAGAGAAGGTATTCAGTGTTTCATGAGATTAGCTGTGGAAATTTAATAGAGACTCTCCATCAGTTTGAATAAAATCCCTTCTATTCTAGTTTACTGAAATTTTTTAATCATGAAAAGGTATCATAATTTGTCAAATGATTTTTCTATTGAGTTAGTTTTGATTTTTTGTATTTTATTCTAGTGATATGGTGGATTACAATGATTTTCAAAGTTAATTCAACTTGCACTGCTATGACAAATCCCATTTAGATTTGATGTATAATCAGTGTTATATGTTTGATCATATTTTTCAACTGTATCTATCTAACTTTATTAGTAGAATAAACCACAAAACCAAAAAGATGAAGAAGTGAGGAAGAAAAGAACAAAGACATTCAAAGCAAAGAAGAAAATGAATGAACTAACAGGAGTAAATACACATGTGCCTAACACCAGAGCACCAAATTTTGCCAATCAAACAGTATTACAGCTAATGGGAAAGAGAGGCTCCAATGCAAAAATAGTGGCAGACTTTAAAACCAGCCTGTTCAACAAAAGTATTGGACAAACTGGACAACCATTTGCAGAAAATTGAAAGTAGATCCGTATGTTTCACCCTGATCCTTATATCTCACTCTGCACAAAAATCAAATTGAAATGGATCGAAGATTTTGGAATTAAACCAGAAACATTACAGCCATTAGAAGAAAAACTAGGATCAACACTCCTCCATATTGGTGTAGGCACAAATTTCCTCAACAAGACTCCCGTAGTAAAAAAATTAAAGCCACAAATCAATGAGTGGGATTCCATTATATCAAAAACCTTCTATACAGTGAAGGAATTAGTCAAGAGCATCAAGAGAGAACCTACAGAATGGGAGTAAATCATGGCCTACTTCATTACTGATGGGACTAATATCCAAAATATACAAAGAGCTCAAAAAACTTAATACTAAACCCACAAACAATCCAATCAGTAAAAGGGTCAGGCAACTAAATAGAAACTTCTCAACAAAGGAAATTCAAAAAGCCAATAAATATATGAGAAAGTATGCTTCATCACTGGCAATCCGAGAAATGCAATCAAAATACATTAAGATTTCACCAGTCAGAATAGCAAAGATGAAGAATACAAACAATAACAGATGCTGAGGGGTTATGGGGAGAAAGAAACACCAACACACTCTTGGTGGGACTGCAGATTGTTACAATCACTCTGGAAAGCAGTGTGGAGACTCCTCAAAACATTAGGGATGGGACTACCATATGACGCAGCTGTCTCACTCCTGGATATTTTCCCAGAAGAGATAGAATCAGCTTATTACAGAGGCACAGCTACATCAATGTTTATAGTAGTTCAATTTATACCAGCTAAATTATGGAAACAGCCTAGATGCCCTTCACTGTGTGAAACTGTGTGAATGGATCCAAAAACTGTAATACATACACACACACACACACACACACACACACACACACAAAGGACTTCTACTCTGCTATTAGAAAGAAACATCTCATGGCTTTTGTAGATAAATGGATGGAAATGGAAAAAAATCATGCAGAATGAAATAGGCCAAATGCAGAAACTTGAAGGTTGAATGTTTTTTCTCATTTGTATAAGCTACAGTAAAACCAAAGATAAGGTGAAAGTTAGACAAGTTTATTCACTAGACAAACCAAATTTGAAGTATCACATAATCTGGGAACTACAGCTATGAAGGGAGGAAAGAGGTTGAGAAGGGGAGAGAGGGAGGATGGAGAGGGAGGGGCTAGGGGCATTATTAATTCTGTATTATACATCTAAATCCCCAAAGAAGCCAAAAAATACTCTTGTAGGCATTCAATACTTGAAAATTCAAAAATCAATATACATGTATACAGACAATTATATATGTAATAGGGGATATCACATTGGAGACAAGGGGGTGGGAAGTGGGTGAAGTGGGATAGATATTGGATAAAGATTGGGCTCAACTTACCTTGTTATTATGTATGCATATATGAATGTGTAGCAATGAATCCCTCCAATATGTAAGAACATGCTGAACTGAAAAACAAAAACCTGCTTTTATTAATGGACAGATTGTCCTGACAAAAAAAAATCAACAAAGATACATGACAGTTACTGTAGTATACCAAATGGACCTAATATGCATTTACTGCACAGTTCATGCAACACATTACAGAATACATATTCTTCTCATCAGCACATGCCACATTCACTAGAATAGAACGCATATTAGGTCATAAAACAAATCCAAATAAATTTGAAAAAATGAAATATTATGTATCTTTTTTGATCCCAGTAGAATGAAACTAGAAATTAATAGCAAAATAAATGTTTAAAATTATGCAAATACCCTGAGATTAAATAACACATGTTTCAATGAACAATGGATCATTGAAAAAATTATAAGTGAACTTTAAAATTTTTTTAAACAAATTAAAAAAAAAGAACAGATCAAAATCTACATGATACAACAAATGCAGTACTAGAAAGGAAGTTTATAGCAACAGATACATACATTAAAAAAGAGAAGGATTGGGCTGGAGCAGTGGCTCAGCATTTGCAGCAATTGCCTGGCAAGTGCAAGACACTGGTCACCATGTACACAAGGAGGTGTCTGAGAAACAAAAGCCACGTGAAAAACTAAATAAAAAATTGATTCACTTTCTCTCTCTTTCACTGTCCCTCTCTCTTTAAAAAAAGAAAAAACAGAGAAAGATGTTAAATAACCTAATGATGTATGCCAAGGAACTAGAAAAGCTAAAACAAACCAAAGCCAACATTATTAGAAGGAAAAAAATAAAAGCAGAGACACTTAAAATTAGAGACTTTAAATCAATACAAAAGACCAATGAAACAGAGTATGCTTTCTGAAAAAGATAAATAAAACCAATAAACCTTGAATTAGAATTAGACTAAGCAAGGAAAAAATAAAAAGACACAGAAATTCATACAACCTGAGAAGAAAAAGTAGTTTGCAACCATACCACAGAAACAGAAAGGATAATTACAGACTTTGTGAAAACTACACACTAAGAAATTGGGAAGCCTAGAAGAAATGGACACATTTCTGGATACATATAATCTGCCAAAACTGAATGTAAAGATGCAGCAATCCTGAATGGGCCAATAACAAATAATGAAATAAGTTAAGTAACAGACAACCAATGAAGAACACCCCAGGACCAAATGACTTCAAAGCTGAATTTTACTAAACTTAAAAAAAAAAAAAGGTAACATCACTTCCCACACTCTTTCAAATAACTGAAGAGGGAGAATTCTTCCAAATTCATTCTATAAAGTCAGCATTGTCTTAATATCAAAACCAGAAAAGGACACAACAAACTAGAAAACTATAGACCAATTCCCTGATGAACATATGTGTAAAAATTCTCATCAAAATACAAGCATCAAATACAACAAAACGTGAAAAACATCTTTCTCCTTCATCAAATAGTATTTATTCCAGGGATTCAAAGTTGGTACAACACATGCAAATCAATAAGTGTAGTACACTACATCAATAGAGTGAAGGGTAAGAATCACATGGGCAGCTCTTTAGATGGAGAAAGAGCTCTCAATAACATTCAGCATCCTTTGCTGATTAAAACTCTGAATAAATTAGGGATAGAAGGATTGTGTTTTAGCATAATAAAGGTTATATATGACAAACCTATGATCAACATCATACTGAATGTGGAAAAGATGAAAGCATTTCCTCTAAAGACTAGAACTCGACAAAGATGTCTCCTCTCACTGCTCTTATTAGATTCTGAAACTTTTATGGTAACAATTAGGCAATAGAAAGGGAAAAATTGACAAATAAGAAAGAAGAAAATACTCTGTTTATAGATGATATGATTTTATATATAGAAAAACCTAAAAACTCCACCAAAAGACTCTCATAATTGATAAATTTAGTAAAGTTGTAGTACACAACAAAATCAAAATAAAAAATCAATAGTAATTTAGTGCACAATAGCAAACTTGCTAAGAAAAAAATCATGAAAGCTCATTTACAATAGATACAGAAATACTTCTGAATAAATTTAACCTGGTAAGTGAAAATTATAAAATTCTTATGAAAGCAATTGAAGATATTGATCTGATAGGGTATCAACATATAGGAGCCTTTCTATGTATGAGCAGTTAAATAAAATACATGCGTGGAAAAAAAGAAAATGTGCTGTATACACAAGATGGAATATTATTCAGCCACAAAGAAGAATGAAATCCTGTTATTTGTAACAAAATGGATGAAACTGTGGATGTTACGTTAAAGAAAATAAGCCTGGCACAGAAATATAAGCAACGTATGTTTTATTTCACATGTGGAGGTTAATTACTGTTGACCTGTATGTAGAAGAGTGATTACTAGAGGCTTGGAAGAGTGGGGAATAGGGGGATATAATTAGGTTTGATATCAGGTACCACAATACAGTTAATATGGAACCTATAATTTCTGAAGTTCCAGAGCACACTGGGATGACTATAGAACACAATAACGTACAGATTTTATGAAGATCTCAAAGAGAGGAACTTAAAGGCTCCAAACATAAATGAGAGGGAAATGATAATCATTCTGATCTTATCAGTACTCATTGTAAGCATGTGAACTATTACACTGTTGCCTGTTAATATGTACCATTGAAGCATGTTAATTAAAATAAATGTAAAGTGAAAGGCTAGAATTTACTCTAGTACTTTTAATTCAGAAGCAAAACAAAATCCCAAAATTGTCCATAGAAAATTATTATGAATGTTTATTTCCTTAACTGTCTAATATCAAGTGTTGCATCTGCAACTTTACTGAATCATTTTTTTGAAATTTTTGTTTTGTTGGTTTTTAGCCAGTTCGTATATTTTCTAGCCATTCAAGTGCATTTTTCAGTGTGGCTATTGCATTTTTTAGCTCCAGAATTTCCATTAGTTTCTTTAATTTTTATATTTAATGATACCCTATTTGAGAGGCATTGTTTTTATACACCCCTTCATTCTCTGGCAAGGTTGACTTTAGTTTTTTTCAACATATTTATAAAAGTGACTTCCTTGAAGTCCTTCTCTAAGTCCAACATATGAGACTTTCCATAAGAAATTTCTATTGAGGAGCTTTTATGTTTATTTTGGGGTATGAGTTGTAGTTTTCTGATTTTTCTTGTTATTGTTCTTGTTGCTTTTGCATATCTCCTGCTTTTGATTTAAAACTTAATATTTTAGATAATATATTGCACTAATTCTGAATATTTAGTCTTTAAATAGGTATCCCTTCACCAGGATATACATGTTGTTTGCATAATCATTTATTTATCTAGTGACTTGGCTGAACTAACACTAAGACTGATTTCCTCTGAAATGTGTATCCTGAGTTCTTTTTTCAGATTATTTTTCCTTTTTACATTTTTAAGCTTGCTACATAGGAATCTCTGGGTCAGCATGAGCTACATATTAGACAAAGGTACATTAAGCCTCATTGTTCTATCACTGTTTGTAGGATTATTAGATTGTTATCTGTTGTGTGGTGTGTGTGTGTGTGTGTGTGTGTGTGTGTGTGTGTACGCACGCACACACACTCCTGTGCTTGTGGATTAAAGCTGCTGTGGCCATCATAGCTTAGTGATTCCATGCATTTGTCCATAGTAGTAACAATAGTAGTTTGGATTTTTCTGTTTGGGGTAGACACTTAAACTCCCAGATCCATGCATTCATGAGATCTTCTTTTTTTTAAGTATGGCTTTCAAGGAATTTCTCTTTGTTGAGAGTAGCTTAAATTCAGCCAGTTTGATCCTCTATACTTAATTCCCTACTTCAAATAAGGACATTGCGGCTTGTATTTGTTGAACTGTCTGCATTGTGTGCAATATCCTCATGCACTTCCCATGACTAGGTCTGCTTGTTCCTGAGCGCATGCTGCCTAGTTCTTCTGCACCAACCACCTTTGCAGTCATAAAGTGTGGCTCTGAGTTCAGGAAGGCTCTTTTGCCTCTTTTGTGTCCTAATTCTTTATGTTAAACTTCTTACTGTTTTGCCTTTTCATCTGAAGCTATAGTATCTAGGAACTAAAATTTCCCTGTGTTTTATACAAATGAAACCACGCTCCTCAGAGTGTGGGACTCTTAATCCTTTATGGCCCATTCTCTCTGGGCAGAACTTCTCTACCATATCATCAGAGCTGGAGTTGAGATGAAACTCCTTTCTTCCCAAGCGACATTTGTACTCTATGATACAGCCCTGGTGAGATGGTTCTTAGTCTTCTTGGATTGTCCCTTCTGGTTTGAAACTGGGGGTGAGTGTTACTTTAGTGCCATATTCCTGAACTATGGTACCCAGGATAGAGTTTAGCTCACCTGGAGACTGGGTTGTGGAAGGCAACCCCAATCAAGTGTTACGTCTGCCCAGAATAGAGCTGCCACACAGAACACTAGCATCCTACTATAGCCCCAATCTGGAGCTGGAGGGAAGAGAATCTCCCCTCTTCATGACATTCATTCAGAGCAGAGAGTCAATGACAGTTTCCAATGACAGGATGGTTGATATAGAGAGCTGGTCAATGCTCCAACACCACAGCCTCTTGATCTTTTTATTTATAGTTGGCCAATTTCAATGAATGAATGCTTTCCTATTTGTTTCATAGACCTAAACAATATTAATAGCTTTTAAATACTTAGGCTTTGGTATTTTTTCATTTTTTTTTCTGATTAATTTGGTTTGCTGGAAAGAGTGACCACTTTGCTCTTTACTCTGCTGTTCCAGAATCCAGTCCTATAACATTTGTATCTGACAGTGACTACATCTCAAATCCAAGTGTTCTCCATGGGTTAAAGACAACAGGTCCTAGAGAATGAAAATAGATTATGAAAGTATATCACAGGGCTGGAGCTGTGGCTTGGCAGTTGTGGCGCTTTCCCTGCATGTGCGAATACGCTCTTTTGAACCCCAGCACCACATACGCAGCTACGTGTCAGAGCAACGAAAGCCACGTGAAAATCTAAATAAAAATTGACTCTATCTCTCTCACTGTTACTCTTTCTTTAAAATATATATACACATAATCACAGTTATTTTTATGACAACTGATAAGTTGCGTGAGAGATAGGAAGGAAAGGGGTGCAGGGGTGGGTCAGAAATACACCATACAGAGGAGAGCAGGATCATAGACACAGAAAACCTAGTGCTTACAGAGATAAACACAAAACACACACACAAAAAAGATAAGTGAAGGAAACCATATCGCCTGTTACTACTTTAAAATATCTACTTCATTGACCATATTAGCAAGTGCAAATAAAATTATGGAGAGATATTTAATATAAATACTCCTGTTAGAACAGTTGCCAATATCTCTTGTGAACTGTTAAACCATTTATAAAATTCAGGGGAATCATGCTTTAAATATCAAATTATCTTGAGTTTTAAAATGTATTTCCCTTGGCTTCAGAGAAATATAAACTTCCTCTGGCCTTACTCTTTGTGCATATTAAACACTGGTTTAGAATATTCCTTAGTTGATAGTTTGTTCTTACTGAAATGTTGCCTCTAGAGAAACTCCTAATGACAACCAATCCTCTAAGCACTTTATTACAACTGCTTATCAATTAATTAATGAACAGAGGGATATCTTTAATGAAGCTTCTCACCTTTTTGGGAAGGCCAAATTAAAATCAGAAATCCCCTCTAGTGTGAAATAACAATTTTCCACTTTAAGCTAAATGATATTATCAAAACCAAAGTACCAACTAGTGAGCTCCCTGTTCACTGGCCACTTTTCCAGTGTCCATCATTTCCAAAAACGACCACACCATATGAATATCATTGGGCTCACTATTCTTTGCATAACTCACTATAGTTAAGCCACAAACCATAGGGCTGACATACAGCCATCTTTGGCTAGAGATATACAATAAAAATCTCTCTCTAAAAAGAACTTGAACCCTCAGCACTATAACTGCCTTCAATTCTTGAGAGGTAAGAAATGGTTAGGATGACAGAGACATTGCAAAGTGACAGAGCATTTCTGTTCTATTGAGGAATACTCTTTCTCATAGAATATATCTTCTTTTAGTTTACTTATATGTTTATTAATATTATATATTATCTACCCAGGATATTAATCAGTCAATGAATTTAATCAATTCAGGATTGAAAAGCACTCTTTTGCTATATGAAAGAGGCAAAATATGGCATAAATCTCCTGTATCTTACCTGACTAGACAGACGAATATCGTTCCAGTTGGTATATGATTTTTGATGTACAAATATAATTTTTTATTTAAAGATAAATTAATTTTCAAAGAATTCCACTGTAACCCTTCACTAGTTTTAATATCTTTTCAAAAACATATAGAGTGCTGACGGTGAGTCAGATGCAGTTCTGTGTGTTTTGCTGGTATTAATCTGTCAATGATGCTATGAGGTATGCATTATCATTTCTCAGTCCTAGATAAATTAGCTCTGATCAAAGGGTAGCTCTCCACTTAGTATTACTAAGAAGGTACACAGCAAATCTGAGTTTGTGAATTTCAGTCTAGGTTCACTTCCCACCCTTATGCTCTGCTGCCTATTTTTGGAAAAAAAACAAACAAAACAGCAACAACAAAAATCCTCTAAAGCTTTCCATCTTATTTCTTTTGAGCCACATTTCATTATCACTTTCACCAAAGCTTTAGAGGACTGTAAAATCTGTTGTATACAGAATTAGTCCAAATTGATCTTCATTCTTAGAGGCTCCAGGTATGATTGCCTAATGTAATACAGGTTATAATCATTCTCATTATATTCCTTTGAAAATGTTGGTGTGGTTGATGATCCCCCTTCCAACTCTAGAGAGAAAATAATTTCATTAAGGATACTATCCAACTTCATTTTTTTCCTGACACTTGTAAGAGAATTCTCATCTCTATTCTCTTCAATTTTTTGCACCCCTAAATATGCAGTGTATTTTTCTTGTGACTGATAAAATTTTTGATGATCCTTGAATGTGAATGTCATATTTGAGTATACTCATAGCATGTAGTTGAAATTAAGACCCATGAAACATTTTTAAGAACAAGAGTATGAAATAATTTGTCCATATTTAGATTTTTGGTAAATCTTTGCATGCAAGAAAAAAAAATTGCCTACTTTAAAATACAATTTGGAAAACCCATTTAGGGTTTGTCTTTAAAAGTAGCAAGAAGTGAATACACTAAGCAAACACATTTAATGGGCTATTTTAACTCTTTTGAATCTTTGTTTCTAGTAAAACTATTGTTTTTTACATGAATTACTAAGTTACAGTAAAAAAAAATATATATATGTATATATCTGTTGACAATAGATATTGTTACTGTATGACATATTTCCTTTGTATGGCATCTTTTTCACTGGTAATGTTTATATGTGCATAAATGATATCAAAAGTATTATTGAAGTCACATTTATTTTATATAAGTTGAAATTTTATCAACAAAATGATTTTGGAAATGGAGACATTAGAGATACAGAGGGGTTGTATTTCTCAAGGCTTCAGGAAACTGTTTATCCAGAGTCAAGTTTTTCAAGCTACATTGTACTTCTTTATTCAATATTATGACAAAACAATTTTGTCGAAGCTTATAAAAATGCCTGTGTGTTTGTGTGGACTACCATGTTTACGTTTGTTACATTTTTAAGCCCACCATTTAAATAATATATTTTACTTTCTTAAATTAGCACATTCTTTGTATTTTTTATTTTCTCATATGATTGAAATATTGGAAAACAATGGCTTAAGAATAATTCCAATCAAAGTTTTCCTGTTCTTCTAGATGATTAATTTTGGGGAAATAGGAATAAATGACAGTCTTTGATACCACAAAACAAACACAATTGAATGGGAAGATATGAAAATAAATAAATATAATTGAATAAATATTATAAATGCCCTGAAAAGGTTATTTTCCAGAGTGGATTACTACTATCGTTGCATTTATCTCCTTTGCAAATTTTTACTTTTTACAGCTTGTTTTCAAAGTCATATGTCAATCACAAATATATCTACAAAGTGCATTCCTTACTGTCTCTCTTTTATTAAAAATTGTTCTTTGATTTTAAGTGATACACAACAGAAGTCATGCATTAAAATTTGATTTGGGATATGCACATATGCATGTGATGTTTTTCTTGAAACTAGGGGTCCTTAAATACAGTATTTAGATTATTTCATTCGTAATAGCTAAAAGTTCTTCTGTGAAATTAAAGAAGTCTGATTTATAACAAGTGTTTCATGGAAATAAGTGGGTTTTAGAAGTGATTCATCCTTAGCGGTGAACAGCATGTGTAGCTTGTAGATCATGCAGTTAGAAAAGGAAGGGGCCTGTTCAATCAGTGAGCCTAGGTTGCCTTCTTGGGTAGAATATAGTCTTCAGATAGGGGACAAAGCATTCGATCTTAGCCAAAAGGCCACGAACAAAAGCTATTTTAATTTATTGCAATTAAAATGAATGGGATTCAATCTAACACATTTATGAGGATGCGATAACTATCGAATCACATTCATTTCGGTGGGGTGTGTTAGTCATCTAATTCTATTCATTTCCATGGGGATCCATTATTTATTGAATCACATTTATTTAAATGGGGATTCATTAGCTAAAAAATCTAATTAGTTTCCATGTGCATGCATTAGCTATCATGTCATCCTTCCTTTCAAAGACAATTCTCTAGTTATCAAATCCCATGCATTTATGTTTGGATTGGATTCTAGAGTTTGAAAAAGCTGTTATTCTTAATTAAATGGTTGCAATAAACTGTTATCGTTACTATACTGTTGCATATTTAGGAGTATTTTCTAAATATCCAAAGACTTGAGCTACCCTGGTTTTTAATAGCTAAATTAAATGATCTCTTAAACAATAAAACATTTAATTTACCAGATGTCAAAAGGACCACTATGATTTTTAAAATATGAGACTGGTATTCTAGCTTAGGCTGTATCATTTTTTTCCTGAAACTTAGCCATTAGGTGAAGTTTTCATGTTCATAGAGGATTTCAAAATGAGGGAAGAAATGATAACCTGCTAAGAGGCCATAACATTAGACCCTTAGATTTATGAGTTATGTACAAGAAGCTAACGCAATAGTATATGTGTCATTAGAATCATAACTGGATGGATTTTATTGTCATTTCTCGGCTACAATTCCAACCTCTCATTTATTAAAAAATCCATGCTTTGGAAAAAACAGAACTTATTTCTGCCAGGTTTCATAGTACCAAGTTTAAATAGTCATTGGATATTATCCATGTTTTAAATAGATTAAGGAACATATTCAGTTACTTTAGAACATCACATACACCAGTGCTGGTGTGGTGGCTTGGAGTTATGGTGCTTGCTTGGCATGCTCAAGTACAGAGGTTCAATCCCCAGCACCCACATACACAGCTAAGTGTCAGAGCAATGAAAGAGCAATGAAAACTATGTGAAAAACTCAATAAAAATTGATTCATTCTCTCTCCCTCTCTCTCTCTCTCTCACTATCCTCTCTATGGGAAAAAAAAGAACAATATATACCTTTCCCAAATTACCTTGATCCAGTTTCAATGTACACAAGACAACTATAGTTTTCTCTGACCTTAAAATAAATTAGCTTTTAATTAATAAAATTATTTAAGGAACCTGAGTTTATGAAAAATGTAGGACATAGTAGAATGTGAACATATTTTATGAGTACTATATTAAAGCTGTCCTGCAACAAAAGACCTTCTGGATTAGCATGTGTTTACTGCTTTGAGGTGTTTATGGAGCTTTTTCAACCTCAGAAGTAAATTTCATTGGCTGGATAACCACGAACACCTTATTTCATTTAATTTAAATTTAGTAAAGCTATTTTTGTCTAAGAAGTTTTCTCTTTTTTTTTGAGAAAAGTACATTGACAGCTGTAAGATTTATATGTAGACTATTGTCATAGCAGCACAAATAAATTTTGCACATGCTAGTTGCTAATCATTTAGGTTCTTTTCCAAATTCAGTATCTTTATAGTTAAGATGAATGTAGTGCTGGTGATGTAGCTCAGCAGTAGAGTGCTTACACAGCACTCACACTACCCTCAGTTTGGACCTGAAGACAAAGAAGAAAAAGAAGAGGAATATAATACTATGTAAGCATTTTGTAATGTTTGTAATGTTGAATTTTACAATAATTGCATTTTGAAATTAAAAGAACAGAATGAAAAGCAAATATTAAATTGATAAGTTGAAAACTCAGAATGTCTAGTTTTATATGCCACCTATCATGTCATTTATGATCTAAAACACCAACTTGTGTCTGTGCTCACTATAATACCTGAATAAATCCTTGGTGTCTGTAAATATATAGTCCATTCTCAATATAACTATTTTATTTATTTATTTATTTATTTTTAAAGAGAAGGACAGTGAGAGAGAGAGAGAGACAGAGATTATCAATTTTTATTGAGTTTTTCACATGGCTTTCGTCGCTCAGACAGTTAATTGTGTATGTGGGTGCTGGGGTTTGAACCCATATACTCACGCATGCTGGGCAAGTGCAGTAACCACCAAGCCACTGCTCCAGCCCCATAATTATTTTATTTTAGTGAATTTTTTAAATGGTAAGAAAATAAATTAGTAATAAACTGTAATCCCAGGTGCTCATTTTTCTTTCATATTTTCTTATGTGAAATAGCTCATATCAACCATATTTTAAACGATTAATATCACTATAACCCATAAAAACATTCATTTTGCAAATATACACCTTGTGATATATTTCATTTATGTATTTATATATTTATGTATTTAAGCTGCCTGGTTGTAGTTGGAGACCAACAACGGTAATCACTTACTTATCAGTAAATTGCATTCAACAATGATTTTGAAACTTAGAGCTTGTTTTCCCTTGAACATGAAATTCAACATGTACTTCTAGCCTTCATCTCAGTAAAGTATGGAATTGATGGGAGGAAGTGGAGTGGCAGAGGAGAGCTGATGGGCAGTGTAACTTGCCAATAGTGCACAAGGCTCCTGGATTGCTGAGAGGTCAAGAGGCTAGGGAAGGTCTGCAGTTGGGGTGACATATCTTTGTTCAAGAACTTCAGCATCAGCATGAAGAGCAATACCTTGGTGGTGAGAGTAAGGGAAAACTGCTCCCTGATGGACTAGCTGCCTGTCATGGTCATCTGGCAGTTTAAAAGAACAGCCCACACTAAGTTCTCATGACCGACAGTTTACTACCTGTTACTGCAATTTTTATCTAGATATTATCTCATACAGAACGAAAGAGAATATCTATATTGGAGCAAATGTTGATTATCAACTTCATCTAATTGGATATCCATTTCCCTTCCCCGCTTTTCAAGTATAAGATCAATTATAGAACAACATAAAGTCTTAATTTTCTTCAAATGTCATAGAGTTGAATAATTGATCTTACATCATTTATTTAATTCATTGTTTTGGTAAACAAATCCCAAATATTAGGTTCTGAATTGATATAACCTCTAAGTCCACATCTCTTTTAAATGGTAAGTACTAAATATTTCATTAAACTTCTTTCTCCAGGTTATTTCTGCACTTGATCTTAGCCAAAAGGCCGAGAAGCAATCCAGGTTATTTCTGGGAATGTTCAATAAGTTTGTTTTATATTCAATAAATATATAGAAATGATATTCAATTATTCTCTGGGTCTTCAGAACAATCTCTTTGATATATAATTACCAGGAATGATAGAGGACCTATCTCCCAGTTCCTGTAGGAGGGTATGAACCTAAATTTGAGCATCTTTCATTAATGAAAATAGATGATCTAATCACATTGACCAACCTCCCCTCTCAGTATCTGCTGGAAGACACAGGTCTAGGAAACAGAGATTATACAATATGCTTGGGGTATGTGTATGTGTGTATGTGTGTGTGTGTGTGTGTGTGTGTGTGTGTGAGATTCCCTGAAGTCTATGGGATAATCGATGCTATGATACACAGACACTGTAGCTAGAAGTCAAAAAATCCACAAAGAGAATTATATTTTAATGATTCAGTATATTTTTGCTTTCCTGATAGAAGGGAAACTTCGTTGAAGCACAACTTTTAATTTTTCTGTAAACCAGTGGTGGATAACAGAAAAAAAGAGATGTCTCTGGACTTAGAATAGCTTATTCTTCAGGACAAACTAAAATGAATAATTCTGAGACAGTGAAAAGATCAGTTTTTAATCTGTATTTGTGGCTATAAAATAGCAAAGACCATGTTTATACTTGCATGAAAATACTTCTATTTCAGCATATATCAGTAGAACTGTCAAAATTCATGTCATGATGGAGAAATTATAGATTTATCAGATCTGAGTTCTAGTCCAAGTTCTTTCAAAAGTCAATTAATGTCTGGGGGAAGTACATTGCCTCTATGAATATCTCAATAGTCTCAATTATAAACTGAGCATGTTTATTTACCTAAATTCAACATGGCATATATTTTACTAATACTTAACCATCTGCTATTTCAGAATAATGAATAGAAAATATCTGATGTGTGGCATTTTTTTAAATTTTGGTAATTTTTCTTTAATATTAATTACTTGGCCTCCTCCCCTCCCCTGGCACATGAAGCTTTTAAAACTCTAGTTCCAAACTATCTTCATCTCTGCCAAATGCCCTCTCCTTTTCTGTGTGATCCATTCATGCTAAATTTTTTATGAATGTCTAACATGCCAAGACCTCTCCTACTCCCCAGTGATGGAAATCTCTGACCATCATTTTTTGCATGACAAAATTCTTTTTTTACTTTCTGGAACTACACAACTTCTCTCTCTTCTGTTAATCAGTCTTGACAGGACTGCTTTAGGCAAATCCTGTGACTGTCTTACTTATCAATTGTTAAACAAAACTTTTAGGAGGCTATTGTTTTGGATTGAGCTTTAGTAAGTTAAAGGACAAGACCAAACCAAAATGGAGTCACTCATGCTAACTGTCATACATTCAAACCAAAAACTTAAGGAAGAATTAATCTTTGAAAAACCTGAATATCCAAAGTGAAATTCCAGTTGTTGGAGTTTTTGGTGATTATCAATTCATTTAATTGGATATCCTTCATCTCTCCTGTACCCAAATGTAAATGTTTTATAGAATGAAGATGAAGAAGAATGGTGAGAAAATAAGAAAAAGACTGAGAATCCATTTCAAACTATTCATACTAAAAAGTCTTGAAGCATTAGGTTGTTGTCTTTGGCAAAATGAATATACTCAACTATCTTAAGAGATTAAGAGAATGATAAAAGCCCTGATCTGTTGATGGATTTTGGTTATGAATCTAGTAACAGATTTAATCAATTTATAATTGTAGGAAGGAATACAGATGCTGGAATTAGGAAAAATGGATCTCTGTTATATATCTCTTGATCACTTCTATAATGGTAGGTCAAGCTTTATTTTTAGGGCAAAATAATAAATTAACTTATCAGTAAATATTTACTGATTACCATAATAATGTAGCTACTATGTATACTGAGCAACGAAAGCATTTGTAATACAAGATTATTTCTTGCACATAATGTTACAGTATGTATATTACTATAAATTCAACAAATATAATATTGTGACTTTATTATAAAAGGATTTTATGTAAGTGTATTTTTCATAATGGAATTGCTGCACTAATGCATGTAGCAAGATTGAAAATGAAGAAATAGATCTTTATTGGGGGATCAGAATGCTTCAGCTCCTATTGGTAACTATTAGATATTTTCAAAAGAAAGTATAGCCTATACCTAAATTTTCAAAGACAGAACCATATGAACTATAATTTTATATGCTTTTAATTAGCAATTTTAATACCTCATACTGCAGTGATGACTTTTTTATGCTAGAATACTTCCTCTATTTTTTTCCTCAGAGAAAGTGTACCACATATCATGTGGCTGATTCTTGGCACTTTAATTTCAACCACACTGGCTTTTGAAAAGCACCCTGTACAACACACAGGTTCTATTTTGTTGTCCCTGTAACAGCTTTTTGAGATATGCAGCAGTGCACTCTGTGCATTTTAGATTAGACTCTGTCCTCCTCCAAACTACCTGCCCCCATTCAATCATTTACTTTTCTGGGGGCTTCATCATTCTGTTAATGGAATGAAGACATTTAAACATTTGTGCAATCATTGTATTTGCAGGCAGATCCTTACACTAGCTCTAATACAAGGACATTTGGTCGTATATACCACAGCACCTTCTTTTCAGTACACCTTACTATTCATTAAACAAGAAAGATTATTTTCTCATCTAATAGGGTGATAAAATAAAGCACTTATATTCAGAGGCTGAATTACCTGGACATTGTTGCTTCAGAAAGAATTTCCATTAGATACCAAATATCCAATGATTAACAAACACTCTGAAAGTGCATTTTGTCATTCTAATAGGTGATTTTGTTTTAAACAAAGAACAGCACTAGAAAGTTGCCAAACTAGGTTTAAAAATTACCTTGAAATAATTTTATATGTTCCTAGTAACCATAAAGTCTCACATTTCCAATTTATTTTTAAAGTGATAAAGGGCAATCACAAAATTCTACTAAAATTTTATATCGGTTATGCCAGTAAGGCTTTTAATTATTTTCTATCTTGAAATAATAACAGGACCCCCCAAAAGAATGAATTTTGCCAATGAAAATAATTTCCTTTGTAACTGCATCCCTTCCAGGAATATCTCAACAGACACAGACACACACACACACACACAGACACAGACACACACACACACATTATTTGCATATTTATTTGAAAAAATAGAAATTTAAAAATCAAAATCTATGATCAATAGACAATTTGAAACCTGTGTCAAATCTACTTTTTTAATGCTCTGAATATGTTCCTGAACTTTCTATTTTAACTTTTTTTATTTCCTCTTGGAGGACAAAGTAAAACCTGACCTATTTTATTTTCTATGATTTAATATAATGATAAACATGTGGGGCTGATAACATGAGGTGAATTATTTTTTTTTATTTTTTGTACAAGAAAAGAGTTCTTTTACAAAACAAGAAAACAAAATACGTTAACAAGAAAATATGTATAACAAGAAAACAAAATATGGAGGAGAAAAAGCAATTTCTTCATCTATACTCTTGGTTCAGTGAAAATATATTCATTCAGGAAAACCTCAAGAATATGATAGCTTGTGGAATGATGAGGTGGAAAATAAAGGTCCAAATTGGGAACTGTGGCTAATGGAAAGCAACATCCTTTAACTTACTTCCCCCAGAACACAACATAGTCTTCAAAGACTCTGAAGTCAAGTCGTTAAATAATAAGGTAGTTTTTATTGAGTAGAAATGCAGGATATCCAATATAAGTAGATAGTAGGCCGTAGAGGATTTACAGGACTTAGGGGGTTTTAGAGTCAAAGAGCTAACTAAGCCAGTCCTCAAGGACCTACCCTGATATGAATAAATCCCCCATCTGCAAGTTGTTTTGGAAATTTGCTTTGAACCTTGTGAGGTGCTGTAACCAAATTTCCTTTCCATGGCCTTCACCCTCCTTTGGTTATATTAGACAGTTGTGTGGTGTTGTGATCTCTCTCTCTCTCTCTCTCTTTTAAAGCTATTTTCTTTAGATGTATATATGCTTCTCTGCATATCATTTAAACTAAATGCTAAAGTATTTCCAATACCAAGAAATGACTTTCAGAGTTTAAATGTTTTATAACAGAGGAACTTTTCATGGCCCTGTTATTTCCTATGATTTAAAATGGAAATATCTTTTAGTCACACAACTGTGTTCTCAACATAGGTATAATTTTCCAAAGTATTCATAACGAAATCTTAATATAAAAAGCAAAACAAAAATGAACTAATATAATTCAACACATGATGAGGAATTTTATGGACAGAAAATTCAATAGCTGGTCAAAATATGTTTTGTACTCTGATAGGCAGTGTGAGGCATTGTTTAGATTTATTATATTTCTCTCCAGTTCAATCTTGTCTTGTAGCTTTTCTTGTCTCCCATGGGTCCATTTCTCTTGGTTTGCTTTGTCTCGTGTGTCTAAATCCTGAAATCTCCTTTCTTTACTTTCTCCCATTCTTTCCTCATAAAAGCTTTCTGTATGTAAGTGCTTTCCAGTCATTTTAATTTTTTAAACAAATAAAGGAGAACCACATGCATGTATTAATCCATTTTTAATAGCCACTACTGAAAGACAGGGCATTTTCTTGGTATTGTTTTGAATTGCTATTATCTTAAAAGAGTTTTATTTTTATCAGTATCTATTGTGACATCCAGTTAAAATGACAAAGACTCCCATGCTGGGCCAACTGAAGAAACCCTTTAATTCACTGAATAAAGGACTGAGACTGGCGGCAGGGGATTTTAAAAAAATATTTTTGTTCATATTCTATTGATGCTATAGTTCCTCTTAAATAATTTTCATGTACTATTAAGAGAACATTGTATTTATTATACAGATAACTTTTTCAATCTGTTAGAAAGTTATGTAAGATTTGGCACATTGCTGCCATCTATTGGACAGAGAGCAAATACTGATTTTAATTTTAAATGTGTGGCTGACATTTTCACATGTACTTCCATTACCTTTATAAACCTCTAGAGAATAATCATATTTTATTTATACATAGAGGGAGTCTAATTATTAACATCTGTTAAATATCTGAAAAGAATCAATCTGGGAGAAACAGATTCAGTGAGCACAGGTGCCAATATCATAGCATTGTACACTGTAATGTATAGGCACTTATATTAACTGATAAAATATTTCCACATACTCAACTTTGAAAATAATGAATAAATAAAATGCAAATTTATTATTAGCCTCATTTCAGGAAAGAGGAAACAGAAGTTAAGAGAGGATCAGTGAATTGTAGGTCACTGAGCAGATCAGGACAAAATTTTTTTTTTTAATGCAAGTCTACTGATTACACTTTCTGGGCTCTATTTCCAGTAATTTACGGTGTAAGGATGATCAGAACACTTGTTTCTATGAACTTTCTGAAGTTAATCATTAAGTGTAAGTTACTGCCTAAAGAGAACCCTGATCATGCTTTCAATAAATATTTTAGTGGGGCTGGAGTGGTGGCTCAGCGGTTAGGGCACTTGCCAGGCATGCGCGTGTAGCGGAGTTCAAACCCCAGCACCACTTACAGTGATGTCTCAGAGCAAACAAAGAGGGCCACATGAAGAACTAAGTAGGAATGATTCTCTTTTTCTCCCCCTCTCTCTCACTGTCCCTCTCTTTTTACAAATAAATAAGTAAATATTTAAGGATCTACTCCAAGTCAAAAACAGTTCTGGGTGTTGAGAAACTTCAAAGGTCAAGAGTGACAAGGTCCTTTCATTTTTTGAGCTCACATTCCGGGGCAGAGAAGCAGGGTGCAAGTCTGTGCCTAAATGGATGGAGAAGATCAGGTCAGGGGCTGGTGGTACAGCACAAAAAATATAACTGATTGATATGATAACAAAGACTGGCACTGTGAATCTTTATGAAAATGTAAAACAATGTGTAATCAGTACTATGAGCAAATTATAACCTTGCTAAGAAGGCAGAACAAATGGTATTTTAAAAAACTGTATAATATAATGGTTTGCATAGAAGAAAAGGGAAACAGAGCACTTTATTATGTTTGTAGCTCACACTGTACACCCTATGCTTTAGAGGTACAGTTAATAACATTCAATATTAGCTGAAATGCTAAAGGATGGCTTCACAAAGGACCTAGTTCTCAGCAAAGTCTTCAAAGCATTTGAATTTTATAGAAACAGTACTCAGGTACAGGAGCCATTTTTTCAAAGGCACCAATTTGGGGAATAATGAAGGAAAGAACCTTGTAGAAACAAGGTGCATAGTATATCTTTTTATAAAACAGGCATTTAGCAGCACGTCAGGCATTGTTAGATATTATACATCCAAGCACTTATGGTTTTTATTTTATTTTTTACAGGTGGGGAGAGGGAGTTTGGGGGTGTCTTGGCTCTGTGTCTAGAAGCACATTTTCTATCTTTTTTTAGTCCCATTGTATATTTTAAAAATAATATTGATTATGTGTATGCATTTATTATAATCTAGCTTCCTGAAATAATTAAGAAGTATTTATTGGAAACCTAGCAAGTAATTTAGTACATAATAAGAGTAATGTAACAAGTAAAATATTATGTAGTAGCAAATAATTGCTTATACATAGTGTTCTCTGTATGAGGTGGAATTTCTTATTGAAATATTTTTATTCTTAAAAATTCCTCTTATATTTGAATCTTAATTTCTATGAAGTCATTAAATTTTCTTTTTAATACATGAATTCAACTTAAATTCTAAAATGAATAATTATTTAGAAAAACATGCACAAATGCCCTGTGTTCCAGGAAACAACAGAGTGGTATGAAAAATCACATCTTTTTTTTTTTCCAAATAAAAGAGACAATTTTGTTTACTTGTAGAAGTCTCCCCATTTCAATTCTAAATGCATCATCAAGGAATATATTACATCAATTTTTGAAATTTCTCATATCAAATACCAATAAGCAAAAATATATAGTAATTTCTTTCTCTTTCTCATATCAATTGTGAAGATAGAAACAAAGATATTTGAGCAAAACAAAAATTTTGAGTGATTTGTATGCTTCTATTTATTTCCAAGTTTTATTCTCAAAGAGGAGATTTATCTCAAAACTGGTTGATTTGATGAGTGTAAATACTGTATCCTGAATGTAAAGCTCAAAGTGATTCTTTTGGTATGTAAGGGAGCGAATGAATTGACGAACTGTGAGTTCATCTCTCCACACAATTTGGTCCCACTTGCCTCTGTATATGCCAATGATACTAGCTAAAAACACAAGTGTATTTCAGCCATTATTTAGACATGACACACAGAATTAAGCCAAAATGTCTGCTTTTATTCATCTACCATGAATAATATTATTATACAATTCATTATGAATACTATGTTCTAGTTTTTTACAAATTACATGAAATTAATCTGAACTGCACTTTTGTACAGCATAATTTTAGAAAGAAGATTTATAAGTCCTTTGATTTTATTTTTGCCCTAATTTTGAAACCTGACTTCTCTTTACACCTTTACTAACTTAAAATGATTGAACTTGTTAAGACAAGGACTTAAAATACCCTGTACCTGACCTTTTTCATTTAAGTATTACTGTAAACAGTCAGGAGCATGCCAGTGAAGCATTGATAATACCTCCTTCAATTCTGTTTCTAATTTTAAAACTAAATACTAGGAGATACTCTGCATTTGCTCCTCATGTTAACTTTTTAACTATGATTTTTTTTTAGTCTTTTCTGGAAATGTCTGATTTCTTATAACAATGGCTTTAATATAACTTTTGGATGCACAGAGATATATCAATAAATCAACTTAAGGACATGGTCAGAGAAAGATTTTCCATGGGAGGTGTATTTCTGGTTTAAGAGTTAGTCTCCCAACTGGAGCTGTGACTCAGTAGTAAAGTTCTTGCCTGGCATGTGCAAGGACCCAGGTTCAATCCCCAGCATTACATATACAACTAAGTATCAGAAAAACTAAAAAAACAGCTGAAAAAATAGAAATTGATCTTCTCTCTCTCATTCTATTTTTAAAATAAGAAGAAAAATCATTTAGCCTCATATGGAGAGTAAGGGTGATGAACAGGAAGAGAAATGAGAGATATGTATAAAATCCGTTAAGCACAGCGAGAGTGAGCTCTTCTGGAGTACAAATAAGATGCATGAAAGAAAAACAAGGAGTTGTGAATCTAAAGAGTGAGGCAGGAGCTGAATTATGAAGGTCATTGGATGCCATAGAATTTAGTATTTTATAATGGAGAGGAGGAAAGAGATTACTTCGAAATATTTTAACAGAAATTTTGATGATTAGACTTTGTAAAAATCATTGAATTGAGTGTGAACAATAGATTGCATGGTATCAGAAAAATTACTCTTTGTTAGTTTTGATAACCTAAAACATCAGTTTCAAGTATGTAAGAGAGGGAAATGTGGAACACTTTAGTGATGTAATCATTAGCACCTACTTACTAAACAAGCTCAGGAGTTGAAGAAAGAAGCTTTTAGGATGACTTCCTATTTCCAGCTTGAGCAATGTGATGAATGATGGTATTCTTAACTACAATATGCAATAAGAAAAGGAGCAGATTTGGAAGGGGGAAAAGAACTATGATGGAGGTTCTCAAGGGAAAAGAATAGTAAAATGAAGAAGAGGATACTTAATGATGTTTGGCACATTTTAGGTGTCTGATGGATAATGGCAAAATGGATGAACAAATCATGTGCCAGTACAGCTTGTGTGTTAAGAATACAGTAGCGGGGCTGGAGCAGTGGCTAACCAGTATCACACTTCCCTGGTATGTGCGAGGACTCGGGTCCAAACCCTAGCGCCACATACACAGCTAAGTGTCAGAGCAATGAAAGCTACAGGAAAAACTAAAGTAAAATTGATTCTTTTTCTCTCTCTCTCACTCATACTCTTTCAAAATAAAAAAGGAATATAATAGTAATGACAGAGCAATGTAACCAGAAAATGACAGAACAGATGATAAACAGTATAAATGATACTAGTAGAAGTTGTAATCAAAGCAGACTGGGGAGAAAGTATGTGTGAAGGATCTTGACAAAATTCTACCAGATGTTTCTCCTAGGACAGAAAGAAAGCGTAAGATTAGGAAGGTATACCTGATGCTGGACGAGGAAAGCTCTGGAAGTGATCCAAACAGCCCTAACATTCCCCTTAGTATGACTAAGCTTTGGACATATTTCTTCCTGACTATGGGTTCCTGACCAGTCTTTTCTTAACACACTTACTTTAGAAACCTTGGAGTTGTAAATTATTTCTCTGACCATTTGAGATGTGGATCTTCTATAACATAGGACTGTCTTTCTGGAGATTCTTGGGACCTTTGAAATGCAATCAGGAAAGAAGGAGAGCCCCTATTTCCCAGACTCTCTGGACGGGTGGAGCTCAAATTTGGTAAGTGCTAATTAGCAAGCAGGGATGCTCTAATCACATTGACTATCTCCCCCACCAACTTCTTCCCATACTTTTCCACTAGCTCACCCCAGCACTTAAAGGTTTCCCTGCCTTTTGTTTCAGCATAGTTAAATTTCATTTCTCTCCCTATTTTCATAAGCTTTTTTGTCACTGTGAACAAAATATCCAAGAAGGATAGCTTAGAGGAGGAAAAGTTTATTTGGAGATTACTGTTATAAAGGTCTCAATCCATAGGCAGCCAACTCCATTGCTCTGGGCCCAAGATGAGGCAGCACATCATGGGGGAAAGACGCAGCAGAAGAAAGCTGCTCAGCTCACCATGGGATCAGGAAGCAGAGTGAGAGAGGAGCGAAGAGGCCACAAAGAAGAACAATTCTTCCACACAACCCCAATGATCCACCTTCTCCAGCCTTGCCCCACCTGCCTACATTTACCACACAATTAGTCCATTCAAACTAGGATGGACTAATTGGGTTATAGCTATCACAATTTACCATTTTATCTCTGAATGTTCCTGCATTAAAGAAGCTTTTTGAGTCCACTTCAATTCCAAACCATAACATTCTCCTACTTCTATAGTCTCTATTCTTGCACAACAATATTATTCAAAGTTTTTCAATTTTATTCATTTGTGTGTGTGTTCAATTAGTTTTATGCAATTATATCACATGTATTTATTCATCCATAAAACAGTTAAGATATAAAACAGGTCCGTGACCACAAGAATAGTTTATTATATTCACAACAACTTCCTATCCCACCTTTTTCCTCTGTCCTGCAAGGTTGTTAATCTTTGGCAATCACTGATCTCAATTTCTATACTTTTGTTATTTTGAGCACTTTATATATACATATATGGATTCACATAATATGTAACCTTTTGGAATTGACCTTTATCCCTCACCATGATTCTCTGGAGATTCATCCAGATAGTTATATGTATCAAGAGTTTATTTCTTTTTATTGTGGAATAGTATTCTATGGTATGGATGTACCATAGTCTTTTTTAATCATCTATTCATGAAAGGTATATATATACATTGTTTCCATGTTTTAGCTACTCAGAATAGGGTTAGAATGGCAAACCTACTGCTGGCTTTCATTTCTCATTAGATAAAAGGCAAGCTGTGCTATTTTTGGATCCTATATTAGTGGCAAAGGTTTTTGTTTTTTTTTTTTTTCCTTCTGTAACAAACCACCAAACTACTGTTTTTAATGGACTGTACCGTTTCACATATCCACCAGTAACGCACGAGTGATCCAATTTTTCTGCATCCTTGCCAGTACTCATTGTTTACACAACATCTCATTTAGCCATTTTGATAGGTGTTTAGTGACAGGTCATGGTGGATTTTACATCTCCTGATGCTGGATAATGTTTAACATCTTTTCATGTGCTTATTTGCCATCTGGTTTCCTCTTCATTGAAATGCCTGTTCATGTCTGAAAGTTTCCAAGACTAGACAATTTAGGCTGACACAGTAAACTGTAGGAAAGAAGATGAGAGTTCATGTTAGAAGGTGGTTAGCAGGATGAAAAAAGAAAAAACAGTTTCAAGTAATCTTTAAAGGTTGCTTATTTGTAGGTAGTGATATGAATCTTTAAAGTTTGCTTATTTGGAGATAACAACATGCATCTTTAAAGATTGTTTATTTGGCGGTAATAATATGAAGTTGAGTAAATTTATCATCAGGTTTCTGACCAGCTCCTATAAACTGAATGGCCAATTCATTTGGGAGGAGAAAAGTACAAGAAAGAAAAAAAATCAATAGATTTTGAAGAACTCTGAAGTAACTGTAGATATATGTGTCTTTTTATTTTATTCAAGGACTCTAAATAACACTTGCATATATAATTCATTTTTTTCAATTGTTTTCAACATTGCAGCATGTCATTTAAGTGTGATAGAAGGAATTGGTTGAACTTTTCTGGAACGATGACTTGAGAAAGAAAAAATAAATGATTGCAAATACAGCACCAAAATAGATACTCAATATAGAAAAATTTGAAATATATTTTACAATAAAATCTTCCATCCCTGGAATCAAGGAATAGAGTTTGCTACCTAATCTGCTTATCAGTATATAGTCTATTGGGGCTGGAGCGGTGGCTCAGTGGTTACAAAGCTTGTCTGGCATATGCCAAGGACAGTGAGAGAGAGAGAGAGAAAGAAGCAGTTTTTATTTAATTTTTCATGTGACTTTCATTCCTCAGACACTTCATTGTGTACGTGGTGCTAGGGTTTGAACTTGTGTACCCCGGCATGCTAGGCAAATGCTGTAACTGCCAAGCCAGGGCTCCAGCCCCAGAAGTGGGTTTTTGAACTTTAGCACCATGTACAAAACAAAGTGTCAAAACAACAAAAGTCACATGCAAAACTAAATAAAATTGATTCTCTCTTTCTCTCTCTTTCATTGTCCCTCTCTCTTTAAAAAGCTATTTAAATATATACATTCTATTTTTGTTGTATGGATTAGTACATAAGTTCACAACTCTTACTCAAACACAAACACACATATACACAAACATGAATCATAGTGCCATATATAAAATCATATAAAAAAGAGCAGAATTTGTTTATAATTTTATTATCATATCTCAAATTAGAGTACTTTGGGTCAACTTTACCTAGACATTTAAAATGGTTCTATGCAAAATCTGGGGAAATTAGTTGTCTTTTATATAAGGAAAGTAGAGCTCCATGTATTTTTTATCCAAATTTACTGTATAGGAGTATTCATTTTTGCATGGCTAAATGGGAGGAAATAACCTACAGGTGAAAAGATCAAAGATTGTAGAAGCCAAATAATACTTGCATAGGTGAATGTTTGCACAAAGCATACAAGATTATAGTGGTTCAGATGATGTTAACTGGGTAAAACCAAGTATATGATTGTGCTCAGGAGGAGCTGGGTTAGGCTTAAAGGTTAATGGCTGCTTGCATAAGTACGTACTCTGCATTTACACAGATATCAATCTCCTTTTTGAGGAATTGTTCCAATGAGACTAGCAATTTCAAGTTACCAGATTCCAAACCTAGTCCTAGAATGTAACAGAGGGCAGAATATCTTAGAAAATATTCGCTCCACATTGTCTACTTTGATGTTGGTAGCTCAGCATTTTATGTGTTCAATATATTTCACAACACAAAACTGACGAAATTCTAAGAAATTTGAAAGGCTTAAATCTAGAAAGAATTGATTACAACTAGAGTGGAGTGGGGATGGAACTTTAAAAGAAGATAGCATAATAAAAATGATAAACGTTAAAGCTAGTGTGTTTCCTGTAGTTAATACTAATTTAAATGTTACTTTTAGAATATTGGTTAACAATTTTAAGTATATGATTATTGAATAATGTGTATGATTATTTAAACATACAGCAAAAGTGTACAAGATGTAAATTAAAGGTTAAATGAAAAGAAAATTTAGAATTCTACCATCCACCATTTTTATTTGATAAACAGTTGATTTTCAAAATTTGTACATGTTTTATAAAAGGTTTGGAAGATTTTATGTTTCATAAAACAATTCACAGAAGATAAATATATATGACAATCATTGATAGACTTTTCAAATTTGGTATATATTTTTCTCATTGTGTAGCTTCTCTGACATATAGAGTTTTGCATTAATGTAAAGCTATTCAGTACTCTTTGATATTAATTACCTAACCCCACCCCCAACCAAAAGTTCAGCTAATGGCTTTAGAATGGTTATCCTTATTTGCATGAAGATATTGATATGCCAGGTGTTTCTTAGATCCTGATCTGTCAGTCAAATCCTTTATCTTGAATATAATATCTAACTTCCATATTGTAGAAAGCTGTCCATTTATCTAAGACAGTCCCAGGCAGGCAGGCATATGCTGTCTTGGACTACATTCTTTCCTTAATATATAACCCATGTCTCTTGAATTGTCAGGTAATTTGAAAGGAAAGTATCACTGTACATCTTTCTCATTCAAATTACATTGTCCATCTTCTTTCTCCTAGCCTATACCTTGCCTTGTATCTCTGGGAACTCTCTCAGCATATAAAATTAACTAGACAAAAAATAGAAAAGTTACCTATACTAGTTATTGAAATATGAACCTAAATTCTCAGTCCACTTCCTTTTCGTAGTCTGACATATTATAAGAGTACACAAGCAATTTAACTATCCTGGGAGCTGGAGATTTATAAGGGAATACTCATTTTATAGAAATGCTCTGATTGTAAAACTAGGGAAGTAGAAGGTAGAGCAGAAAGAAAGCTCTTGCTTTGGTTGTTAAAAAAAGGCAGAGTCTCATTTTGTTAGAGATGGGAGGATAGAAACTTGCGGAACAAGCTGGTGTTTGCAGTGGCATGGGAGAAAACTAGAAGAGCCAGTTTAAAGTGTACTATTTCATTATGAAATGGACAGTCATAAACACACTGCAAACAAAGCTTGAGATGTATGTTTGTGTGTGCAACATGCATGCACACTTTTGCAAACAGGTTCAGTGATTAGGAAGAGCAGCAAGAGAAGGCACTGATTTGACCTGTGTAGGGAAGCAAGGATAAAATAAAAAAGGAATTATTTTACAATTATTTCTTTAATAATATTCTTCTTACATAATTCTAAATATTTTTATTTGTTTCCAAATGCTACTGAAAGGAAACACAGCCTTGATTTGAAATGTATGTATGCTAGGGAGAGCAGAACCTCAGGTTCTTCCTACGTAAAATGATGAATTAAAAATCTCTTAAAGTGGTACTGCTCTATGAAATAGTTTTCAAAGGTAAGACAATCTGCTGGGCATGGTGGTGCATGTCTATATTCCCAGCAGCTGGGGAGGCTGAGGCAGGACGATAGCAAGTTCAAAACCAGCTTGAAAAACTTAATGAGACCCTAAGCATCTTAGCAAGATCCTTACTCAAAATGGGAATAAGACTCAGGGGTTAAATGTCACTGGGTTCAATCCCTGCTACCCAAAAAACAACAAAAGGAAAAAAGACATTCTTATTATATATGATTGTTATTGAATATTTTGTTTTTTTGAGAAATTATGATACAAATGATTTTGTAGCAGTCCAAATTATACATGACAGGTTCTTTAAGTATTTTTTTTATTAAATTGATCAACTTAGAGAATTTTTACAAATAACTATTTTAAATAATTTGATAAAAGTGGTGAAACATGTTTAGTAAAATGACATATATTCACCATGATTATACATGTGCAAATATTCTGTAAGGTAATACTTTACCAGCAACTCATATAATTTGGACCTCTTACCATGCTTTCAAAAGATTTTAGGTCTTTAGGTATACTTATTTTTGAATATAAATAAATGGTATTTTTAAAATGTGGTATTTTTCAGAGACAACTATAGGCAGCTAACACATTGAAGAAAGAAAGGCAGGAAGAGAAAGGAAAAAGAAAGAAAGAAAATAGTGAACCTTGGAATCTATGGGAAGAGCAACAATGAGCTCTAGTGGCAAGATGTTATAATGTCAAGCACGGGTGAAATTCGGCAGTAATAGACAGTTTTCCCTTCATATATTCGGTAAAGATTTCTCAGTCCTCAAAATGAAGATTAATTGAAGAAAATAAGTAATCCTCTAAATCAGAATCTCATTAACTTCCGCACAATATTAACCACCTGGGTAGTATATCCATAATTTATATATTGCATATAATTTATCTATTATAGTTTTTGCAAAACAACACCAACCTGATTATTCTATTAAAAACATATTTTATGTTGGAGATGACATAACTTATACGCCATCTCATCAAGTCATTCTTAAGTTAAGCTTGGATTTAAACGACCATTGATTTATGTGCGAAGCATTTGATAATATATGTCTATAGTCGCATCCCTCTGCTTTACCATCTGCTTCCTTTCACACACACACAGGCAAAATTCTAAAAAAAGAAAAAAGCTTCTTTTCTCTGAATATGACAAAACCATATTTTAATTTCTTAGATCAGTGGCAATGTTAAACTATAACTCAATAAACATACACATTACCAGTTCAAAGAAGTCTTGAATTTTTAATCTGTTCTTACAGTTACGGATAGAAAGAAGGTTTTATTTGTTTATTTTTATCACTGTTCATTTATCTTAAGATTATTTTAATAACAACTACTTAAACACAGTAGCAACTAACATTTGTACACTTATGTAGAATTTTCAAGACTCTTTATTCAGGGAATACTTATTAAGTAACTGAAATGCATTGTGCTAGATTTTAGAAGATGTTTATTCAAGGGATTTATTGAATTTTCTCTGACTAGCAATGCTCATTTCATTAACACTATTATCCTTACTTTCCTAGAGAGAATGCTGAAGTTCAGAGAGGTTAAGTGAAACACCGCACTCCTAAGCTTCAGATCAAGAATTTGAACTCAGATAATCTGCCTTCAAATACTGGGCTCTCTTTCTATCACATCTCCCTGCTACTTACTGTGTCAGTTCCTGTTCTGTGCAATTCATCATAATCTATATAAAGTACTGTTGCCAAATATATTTTACAGTATCAAACTCTACTGTTTATGAACTGTTTTCACATATATTATTTAATTTTTTTCAGAATGATCCCTGGGAGTGTGGGAGGAATGTTTATATCACTTGTAATGTTTTCATTGTTAATTATCTATAATGATAAAATAACTTTTGAGTAATAGCAGAAAATAAAGGTGTTAGCTAGATTTAGTCATTTTACAGTGTTTACATACTCCAACACTTAATGTTTTACATGGTAGATATATATGATTTTATTTATCAACTTAAGAGAACTAAAAAATGTCAAAAGCTTAAAAATTAGATGTATTTGATTTCAACTGACATAAAGGAATGTTAGCAAGCATGCACATTTTTGTGGTTTTGAAATAGAGCACAGCTACACTTAGTTACTTAAGGTGGAGAGAAGGAGCAGGGGTTGGGAAGATTTAGCTCAGGTATGGTATTTCATTACAAGATTTCCAATTGCAAGTCTAAATTAGTCAGGGATTTTGATCAGATCTGAATGGAAGGAGTTTTGAATGTGGGCAGTTCTGCCATATGGGATAACAGCATGGGGCACATGCCAGGCACTTCCCACTGGACAAGAGTGTAGAGAGCTGTTTAATACCTGCTAAATACATCAATTAAAAATCCGTACTACTTGTAAAAAAAATGCCATTTAAGAAACAGGTTATTTCACAGCTGTTACATTGCTTTCCCTGCAGAATTATAGAACTACAAATCCCACTTCAGTCAAGTCTTGAGAGATTACCTGTCATGTTTTACCCAACAGACATATTGTATCTCCAAAAACCTTCTGGGCCAAATTTGTACACAAGCCTCAAGTTGGCTTCTAAGTCAACATCCTTACATAATTTTGCATGGCCAAATTTTGTATAGAATAAACACACACACACACACACACACACACACACACACACAATGAGGAATACTAGTCAAGTGTAGAGTTCAATTAGCATGGTGGGGCTTGAAATGTCTCCTTCTCCCAAGCCAGTCTGTTCTTAGTTTTCATTTGAAAGTAAGTGAGCTACTGCATAACAGAATGGAGGGATGACATAAACTAAGCAAAGAAAGATACTTTATGTGATTTGATTTCTGATCACCAGCTTTCTTTTGCTTGTTTGACGTCAAAGGGCTCTGAGCAAGTACCCTGTGCAGATACAGTGCTGAGGTTGCCTGATGCCCTAACCTCTCCCATGACTAGCAACTGGCTGCGAAAGAGACTCCAGTTAGGAGAATGGGAAAGTTGCAACACTGAAGACTTTTTTTTGCATGGCAAAGTTTTAACTTTTTCCCTTTAAATATTCTAAAAATGTTTAGATGAATTACATTTCCACAGTTCTTTAAATCCATGATGTGTTTACTTTTAACTTAACATGGATTTATAAATCTATACTGCAATAAATTGTCACAGAAATGTAATACACAAAGTTTTACACAGACAGTAATAGGAAAGGTAATACAATAGTCAACAAGTTTTGCTTTCTTGCATCCTACCAAAAACCAAATTATTCTAACAAAATAATTAACAAGCCATAGTTACTATGTGTTGACCACAATGCTCCTTGTCAAACATAATATTTGAAAAGAACCATGCTAGATCTAGTCATTCTAGTGCATTGATCTATTTTGAATTACTAGACTGTACCTCTTCAGCTCTTTCTGTGACAATAAATGAAGTATTATACTTTTTTTTAATCTTTTGAACTATTCAAGATGGTTTGAGATGTATCCCTATGTTAGCTAATTTTAAGGGAGGTGCTTCTGGAATTCTCCACCCTGCTACGGACACTATGACACTTGGTTCCATCAAAAAGATTACAGGAGTTCTTTAATATCTAATAAAGACTAAACCTTCGTGTTTTAGTCAGCTATTTCATTGCAGTGACTAAAAGACCAGAGAAGAACAATTTTAGGGGAAAGTTTATTTTGGGGCTCACAGTTTCAGAGATCCTGACCCATAGAAGGCCAACTCCATTCCTTGGTGCTCGAGAGGAGATGAACATCATGGTAGAAGAACGTGGAAGAGGACAGTAGCTCACATGATGGTCAGGAAGCAGAGAGAGAGAGAGAGAGAGACTCCACTTGCCAGATAAAAAATATATACCCCAAAGACATGCCCCCATTGACCTACCTTGTCTAGCCACAGCCTACCCACCCGTAGCTACCACCCAACTAATCCCTATCAGAGGGTTAATTCACTGATTGGGTTAAGGCTCTCACAAGCCACTTATTTCTCCTCTAACCCTTTCTGCATTTTTTTACACTGCAGTTTTTGGGGGAACACCAGGTATCAAAACCATAACACTATAACTCCTAGTAAAGAACAGTATCTAGAAACAGATAAAATAAAAATTCAGGCTACAGGAAATACAGCACCTATGATATGTTTCTGTATATCCTAAGACTTTTCTTTAAATCCAGACAGACGTAATTGAGGCAAGTCGTAGGGCACTGTACTATTAATAATTTGCTAGTACAGACTGTGTAAGTAGTGACATATTGAGCAATAAAAAATCTGGTCATTCATATTAATTGATATGCTTTAACAAGCTTCTCCAGGGCATCTTTAGAGTTTGTACCACCTTTCAGCCAGACAACTTGCTTGAGGGTATCAAGATTTAATAGTAAAAATTTGAATATATACTTTCAAGTGAGATCAATGAAGACCCATTTTCAGGAAAAATAGCATCAAAACATTTATCTATAATTCAAAGCACGGATGGGAACTTAGAAAAGTGAATTTTTTTTTCATTAAGCTGGGAAAGCATTTTTAAAAAGGCTGTTTCCTGTGTCATAATGGACTTTTTGTGGAAATTTTTCTACAAATTCTGTAAATTCCTATAGTAAACAGGGTATCTACTATCACGTTACTCTGAATATCCCTCCTGTTCCTTAAGACCATTTATATCATTACTTTAAGAAGAGACCAAAGCTTCTTCCTCAAGAGCTGTCATGAGCAGTTCAGGGATTTGATGTATTAAGGGCATCAGGGTAAATGAAATTGTCATGGAAAGGAACAACAGGTTTTCTTTCACTAACACACAGAAACTCCATAGTTAATTTTTTCATTTTAAATCTTAAAGTTGCTTTTATTTCCTCAAGTATATTATAAGACAATCATCAGCTTTACACTCAATTTGTTATTTGCATTTTAAGGAGTGGCCTGCTCTGAAATCCTATGCACTCACCAATGCTATCTGCTGGGCCTGGAGGGGTGGGTCATGGAAGATTCCTATGCAACTTCCAGGGAAGTCAACCCTGAGTGGTCTGACAATGTCAGTACCAGATGTCTCATAGAGCCTGCCTGAGCTAATACTCCCTCAGGCTTTGAGACAGGTGTCTGGTGATAAGTATTGAACAAAAACAAGGACAAAATAATCCACAGTTCATGCATAGTAACACATTAAGGTTTAAATTTAGAGTATTCTTAACTAGAATTATAATCAAGTTTATGCTAGAGGTCATGGTAAGTATTTTCTTCCTTTTAAAGAAAAAGAAAAAAGGTAACTAGTGTCTGATATTGTGATTCTTGACAACATCAATATTTTCACCCTGGAAGAGTAAACAGATATCTGGCAGCTATCCTTAGTCTTCAGTAGAATGTACAAGTTGATATCCCACTGATGGCTGTAGAAAGTAGTTGAATAAAATTGAATTTGGATAAATAACCAAAAGACTAGATTATTTTTTATCATTCATGAGTTGTTTGTGCTACAGCCGTTTACTTATATTTTTCCTGACTTTCTTATCTGTAAAATAGATAATATGTCTCTTTGGGGAGAAATGGAATGAAAAAGTATGTGACAACAGAAAAGCACTTATTAGATAAAAAGTAATCTGTAAATGTTATTTGGGTCAGCTTTAAAAATATTATGCTTTTATAGTTCAAAAATTTTTGAACTGGTTATTGAATATAAAGAGTAGACTTTATAATATTTTAAATACCTAATATTTATAAATCTGGTATTAAAATCAGAGGAATGGAATTCAGATAAGGAAAAAGATAGAAGAATGATATATAAATATGTGCACTCTAAAACTCTGAATATCCATGGAGTAATATCATATGTTTGGTGTCCTTAGAAGACAAGGACAAGTAAAAAAAAATATTTCAAAATTTTAATTTCATAAAAAGTAAATAAAGATATCTACAAGGAATATTAGCTTTCTTAATGCTGAAACAGTTTTATAAATAGTACAGATTATTTAGGGAAAAGTCTGTGAAAACTTTAATAAATGCAGTAAAACTTTTGTGTGATTTCTCAGAGTATCTGTAATGTAAGCAGATATTAAAGGCTGCTGTTTCAGGATCTAAGACACTGAAATATGTGTCTGGTTCTCCAGTCACTATTTATTGAGAACATATCATAAGTGCTATTACAATCTCTTAGGATAGCATTTTTAAGTAAAAAGGTATTATTTCCATCTTTATGATGTTCAGAAGTCTCCATAGAGAGCTTAAGTGTTGGCTTGGCAGCTACAGTGCTTACCTGGCATATGGAAGGATGCAGATTAAAACCCCAGCACCACATACACAAAGAAGTTTCAGAGTAACGAAAACCAAATGAAAAACTAAATAAAATTGATTTTTTTCACTATCTCTCTCTCACTGTCCCTCTCTATTAAAAAAAAAAAAAAGATTGCAATGTTCAAAAGACCAGAGCAGAATGAGATGTTCATGTTCAAGGGAAAAAGCAGGCCAGTGTGTGTAGACTACCAGAGATGGAGATGGAGGGTCAGTATCATACAAGTTTAAAGAAGTGTACAGAAATTAGTTCATGCATAGCCTTCTAGGCCAGAATAATATGTTCAATTACAACTTAATTTGTGATGAGTATTTACTTGTAGATCTTTCTTTTTTAAAAAAAGTGATATGACCTGACCCCAAGATGGCGACCATCCCACCAACAGTGACTCCAAGAAGCTCCTGAGAATCACCTCATGCTGCAGGAGAGCACACGGATTCCCAGGGTAGGACAAAGCTCCCAGTGTGGGGGAACATTACCCTCTGCTGATTTTTTTTAACTCCAAAGGAATAGCGTGGTGCATTAACGAATATAAAGGAGAAATTTGTGGAGCCCTCACAATCTGCCCCACACCCCGGGGGGAAGGGAGCTTCCCCGGAGGGGAGAAAACTGAGCAAGTTTCCTAATCAATTACCCTAATCCAGCCTCGATCTCCCTGATCTGATTGCTCTTAATTTACATGAACTGGTGATAAAACTCTGGGAATTAATCGCTCAGATTAGGGAATTTACAGCTGCTCTTGCGAGCGCTGCATCTGGCTCACCATTGTGCGGTTTCCCTGAGGGCGGATCTGGTTGCTCAGCAAAAAACAGTCTTGGGGTCTCAGCTGCCTCGGTCAGAAAACCAGAATCGCCCCGAGTTTTGGCCATCTCACAAAGGGGTCTGTGTGGTGCTGGGAGTTCCCTCTCCACCTCTAGTAGCTGCAGGCGGAGCCGGGGGAGGAGAAGCAAGAACTTTAACTTAATCATGGTGCACAACAACACTTTTCCACCCGTGCTCAAGGTTTACAAGTGCTGATTTTCAAGTCCCTTTAACATACTTGCTCCCACCAGTGTGTGAGAGTAGGGCGGGTCACTCAACATCAACTTGGGGCCTCAGTCCCACCAGCAGAAAGAGAGAAGTTACCAGTTACCCCCCCCCCCAACCTGGCCATCTGCCCTGGAGGCTGTGTGAAACTGCGAATCCCCTCTCCAGCTCCCAAACCTCTGGGATGGCGACCTGCTGCCTGCCCCTCTACACACCAGAATAGGAAGAGTCTGTGAACAGAGCTTGGTGCATTAGGGCACATCCTTCTCAAGGGGACCGCCTGCCTCAGCCTCTGCAAAAGCGACCTGTAACTCTATAACAAGGCAAGATCTGATATGAGCCTCAGGAAGCTTTGAATAAAAGGGACAGCATGGGCTTCCCCTTAGCATCTGAGCCCCATACATAGCCGATACTATGCAGGCCTTGACCTCTCCAGGTGGGCGCCCCCTAGTGCTTGCAACTGAGAACCACATAAGCACTGACAATCTGGACCATCCTTCTTGGGTTTCTGTCAACCCCACAGAGGAGCTCTTGGGAATTCTGAAGATCATAAGTCAAACAGAGTGGGTCGCCAGGGATTCTGAGGCAGCGAGTTTCAGGCTGGCCAGCCTCCTTGGATCAGTTAGAGACCCACACATATACATTAGGATCAACTAGATTATCTAAAGTTTCTGAGCCACAGGCCCAAGAAATTCTAGAGTGTAGATAGTCAGAAAGAAATCACCTCAGGATTACAGCCCATGGGGAGCTGAAATCTATCCTCAAAAGAAGTTTGAGACGGCAGGTTCTTATACTCCTTTGCAACATAAAACATTGAGGGGATTCTCCAAGAAAATCCAGATCACCAGACTTATCCAAACTGCTTCTCCCTCAACAAGCTCAACTGTGAAGAATTCCCAGCTAGAGGACAGAATTGAATACATCCCCCCATGGTACATACTAGCCTACTTAGGGGGCAAAAAACTCAGAACTTTCATAAATAGTTTTGTGATGTTTTTCGTGTGCTCTTTCTCTCTCTCTCTCTCTCTCTCTCTCTCTCTCTTTTAAACGGGGATCCAGGTTGAGTATAATATTTTAAATTTTTTAATGTCATGTTTTTTTTCTTTTTATCCTTTTTAGTTTTATGATTAGTACTGAATTACATCTTGGTGGATGTAAATATTTATCCGTGTGTATGTATTGGTGATTGGCTACTACTATCTCTATGTCTTCTTGAACCCAACTGCTATCCCTATACATTTGGGTTCCAACTAGGAAAACATTTCATGATAGCAAAATAGCCTCAGCCTCTGGTGAGCAAAGAGAATCATCCCCCATACTAGCTTCTTCCTCCCCTGTACTCTGGTAATTCCTAAATTTAGCAGTTCTCTCTCATCCTCACCCACAGTCTTTACACCACCCACACCCAATTTCTATGCTTTCCTTAGTCCGAATAGAATAACCGATGCCCCCCTAATCCCTTGTTCCTCTTTACTTTAAGGCAGGTGTTCTATTATACCTCCCCAATTCACCTCCTTGACTTCCTAGTCATTTCTTCTCCCCACTTTCAGAGACCCTGCTATTTGAAGAAAGAGACACTCTTCAAAATGGGTACTTGCTTGCTATCATAATATATTGTGAGAGCTCTCTCAAAGAAAACTTCTACTATTGGTGATAGTCATCAGCACATCTGTTTTAGTTGAAACGGGCTAGTATCTGCAACTATAGCCTCTCAAGTTCTCACAGAACAGTCTGGCATCTTTAGGTCTGTCTTGACCAAATAGCTCCCCATCATAAGAAGCAAAGCCATAAGAAGTTCCAATTACTCCATCAAGAGTAACAAGGTTGAACTACAAGACATGTTCTCTGATTCTGAAAATGAGGAAAAGAGGAAATAATTCTCAATCCCAACCTCACAGCTTTCTACCCCACAGACCCCATAGCCGGGGTACTAGATGAAAACCAAAGGTATTTTATCAACATTATGATTAGTAATTCAATCAAAGAGTTTAGAGATGAAATAAGGAAAGAGATCAGAGAACAATTTCAGAGATGAGAGACAACTTTTACAGGGAAATAAATAAGGGAGCAATTCCATGAGATGAAAGATCAGCAATACAAAGAAACAGATATTCTGAAAAGAGATGTAGCAGAGCTATCAGGATTGAAAAACATGTTTAACCAAATTAAATCTTCACTGGATGATACCAACACCAGAGTATACTCTACTGAAAATAGAACTTCAGCCCTTGAAGAACGAGCATCAGAAAATGAAGATCGTCTAAACATTGTCGAATTCAAAGAAGATAAACAAGAGAAGAAACTTATATTACATAATCAGAAATTCCAAATAATATATGATGACTTGAGGCATAATGATCTAAGAATCATTGGCCTGGAGGAAAACTCCAAACAGCAAACAAGAGCCATCAAGAACCTTTTAAGCAAAATCATAAGTGAGAACTTCCCTCATTTTACAATTGATCCAGAATATCGCATCCAAGATGCTAAATAGGCCTAATCAAATGAGAAACTCACCAAGACATATGATATACAAAATGAATAACAAAGAAGTTAAAGAGAGAATTCTAAAAGCAGCTAGAGAAAAGCCACAAATCACATTCAGAGGCAAACTAATTGGATCACTATGGATTTTTCAGAGCAAACAATGAAGGCCAGAAGAGCTTGGAACAATATCTTTCAAGTGCTGAAAAATAACACTTCCACCCAAAGATAATATAGCCTGCAAAACTCAGCTTCAAATGTGATGGGGAAATTAGATGCTTCAACGATAAACTCAAGCTAGCAAGGTACATGAACACAAATCCTGCTCTACAGAATATTTTCAAGGATGTTCTCCATTCAGAAGAAAATGCCAATGATACCCTAAATCCTTAAACAAAGGTAAGTCAACAATCACATGGTACACAAATTGACTTCCAAGATGACTCAAAACTCTGTAATTGTTACAAAGTCTGAGACTCAGCCTCCCATATCTATTCTAACTTTGAATGTGAATGGACTCAATGTCCCAATTAAAAGACACAGACTGGCCCATTAGAGCAAAACAAAACAAAACAAAAAATCCAACAGTATGTTGCCTGCAAGAGACACATTTAACACTCAAAAATAGACACAGGCTGAAAGTGAAAGGATGGCAAAATGTCTACCAGGCCTGTGGCCCAAAAAAGCAAGCTGGCATGGTGATTCTAATTTCTGATAAAATCAATTTTCAACTAAAACTAGTCAGAAAGGACAAAGAGGGTCACTTTATCATACTAAAAGGAACAGCCCATCAAGAAGATATAAAGATAATTAACATTTATGCCCACAATTACAACCCCCCCAAATTTATGGAAAAAATACTTAAGGACATTAATCCCCTCATTGATCTCAACACAATAATTCTGGGGGGTTTCAACACAACACTATCAACTCTAGACAGATCATGAAAACAAAAAAATCAATAAAGACATCTCCAATCTGAACAGCTCTATTAATCAATTGGGCTTAACAGACATCTACAGAATATTCCATCCTCAGACAGCTGAATTTACCATCTTCTCAGAGGCTCATGGATACTTCTCTAAAATAGAACCACATCCTAGTCCACTGGGATATTCTTAACAAGAGAAACAACAGAAACTACTCAAACACGTGGAAATTGAATAATTCCCTCTTAAACGAAGGATGGGTAAAAGAGGAAATGAGAGCAGAAATTAAGAAGTTCTTGGAACTGAATGAGAATGAGGAAACAACATACTGAAATCTCTGGAACAGTATGAAAGCATTCTTAAGAGGTAAATTTATAGCACTGAGTGCATATATAAAAAAAATCTAGAAAAAGACCAGATAAGTGGCCTCATGCTTCAACTCAAACGACTACAAAAAGAGGAACAATCCAACCCCAAAAGTAACAGAAGACTGGAAATTGCCAAAATCAGAGCTGAAATCAATTAAATTGAGAACAAAAAAAAAACAATACAAACTATTAACAAAACTAACAGTTGTTTCTTTGAAAAAATAAACAAGATCAACAAAATCAAAGATGAAAATGGTGATATCACCACAGACTCATCCAAGATCCAGAAGATTATCAGAACCTATTTTGAAAATTTATACTCTGCCAAGTTTGATAACCTGGAGGAGATGTACAGGTTCTTGGAAAAATCCAACATCCCCCCTTTACCACAGGAATATATTGAAAATCTAAACCAACCTATTACAGATCGGGAAATCAAAGTTCTCCCAAAAAAGAAAAGCCCAGCCTGGATGGACATATGGCAGGGTTCTACCAGGCCTCCACAGAAGAACTAATACTGATCCTCTATAAGCTCTTCCAAGAAATTGATAGAGTGGGATCACTCCCAAACACTTTTTATGAAGCAAATATTACAATGATTCCAAAACCCAATAAAGACTTGTCAAAAAAAGAAAACTACAGACCAATTTCCCTGATAAACATTGATGCAAAAATCCTTAATAAAATTTTAGCTAATTGGATACAAAAGCACATTAAACAGATAATATATTATGATCAAGTGGGCTTCATTCCAGGAAAAGAAGACTGGTTCAACATATGCAAATCAATAAATGTAATTCACCACATAAACAGAATTAAAAACAAAAATCATATAATCATCTCAATTGACACAGGGAAGGCTTTAATAAAATTCAACACCACTTTATGCTCAAAACTCTGGAGATGGTAGGGATCAAGGGAAGATACTTTAACTATGTCAGATCCATTCAGGACAGTCCCACAGCCAACATTATCCTCAATGGAGAAAAACTGAAAGCATTTCCACTGAATTCAGGTATGAGACAAGGCTGTCCGCTTTCCCCACTCTTGTTCAATATAGTCTTTGAAACCCTTGCCTGAGCTATCAGACAAGACAAGGAAATCAAAGGTATTCATATAGGAAAAGGGGAAGTTAAGTTATCTCTATTCACTGATGACATGATTCTATATTTAGAAAACCCAATAACATCAGCCAAAAAACTCCTAGAGCTTATAGGAGATTTCAGCAAAGTAGCTGGCTACAAGATCAACTCCAGTAAGTCACTAGCTTTCCTTTACTCTAGCAACAAATCCACAGAAGAAGAAATCAGTAAATCTCTCCCACTCACCAACACTTTCAAAAAAATGAAATACTTGGGCATTAACCTTACAAAGGATATTAAGGACCTCTTCAAAGGAAACTATCAAACACTAAAAAAATAATTACAGAAGACCTGAGTAGATGGTAAAACATTCCATGCGCATGGTTAAGCAGAATCAATGTAATAAAAATGGCCGTTCTACTCAAAGCCCTATACAGATTTAATGCAGTCCCCATCAAGATACCAATGACATTCTTCGCAGATATAGAAAAAGCAATTCTCAAGTTCATACGGAGTAACAGGAGACCCAGACTAGCCAAAACTTTACAGGAAGGAAGAAGAAGTTCCCAAACCCTGATCTAAAATTATACTACAGAGCTGTAGTAGCAAAAACAGCAGGGTATTGCTATCAAAACAGAACTGAAGATCAGTGCAACAGAATGGAAGATCCTGAAACAAACCCCATATCTTTAACTATTTGATATTTGATATTTGATAAAGGGGGCAAAAGCATAGTGTGGAAGACAGATAGCCTGTTCAAATGGTGTTGGACAAATTGGACAGCCATGTGTAGACAACTGAAGCTGAGTCCTTATCTTTTGCCCTGCACAAAAATTAAATCAAAATGGATCAAAGACCTGGATATTAAGCCAACAACTTTAAACTTACTAGAAAAGGAAGTAGGGTCAACAATACAGGACATAGGAGTTGGTAGTGCCTTCCTTTACAAAAATCCCATGGCTCAAGCAGTAAAGTCAAGAATAAATTAATGGGATGCAATTAAACTAAAAAGTTTTTGTACAGCTAAAGATTTAGTTAAGAGCATCAATAGATAACCGACACAATGGGAGAAAACCTTTGCCTGCTACACCTCACACAGAGGTCAAATATCCAGAATATACAAGGAACTAAAGAAACTAAACACCAAAATCACAAATAGTATAATCAATAAACGAGCTACAGATCTTAAAAGAAATTTGTCACCATAGGAAGTCCAGAAAGCCCATAAGTATATGAGAAAATGCTCTACATCATTCGCTATAAGGGAAATGCAAATCAAAACTTCAATGAGATACCACCTCACTCCTGTTAGAGTGGCAAAAATGAAAAATTCAAACAACAGATGCTGGAGGGATGTAGGAAGAGAGGAACATTGTTACACTGCTGGTGGGACTGAAAACTGGTTCAGCCACTCTGGAAAGCAGTGTGGAGAATCCTCAAAAAATTAAGGATGGAACCACCTTATGACCCAGCTATCCCACTCCTGGGTATTTTCCCAAAAGAGTTAAAATCAGCATATTATAGTTATGTGGCTTCATCAATGTTTATAGTACTCAATTTACTATAGGTAGATTATGGAACCAACCCAGATGCCTCTCACTGGATGAGTGGATACAAAAACTTTGGTACGTATATACAATGGAGTACTACTTGGCCATTAGAGAAGACGATGTTATGGCTTTTGAAACCAAATGGATGAAAAAGGAAAGAATTATGCTAAGTGAAGTATCCCAATCTCAGAGACTCAAGGGTTGAATGGTTTCCCTCATCTGTGGAAGCTATAATACATTGGGAAGCAGTATGTTAGACAGATAAGCTAATAATAACTTCAAATTGTATGATTCTTAATAAAACAGGAAGATGACTCCCTAGGATACTTGGAGGCATAGGGTGGGTGATAGGTTGAGGGGAGGGCTTAGGAAGAACACCTAGAAGACTGAAGGGTGGGAATATGGGACAATCATCTCAGAAGGAGATCTCTGATCTCCACAAGATATTCATTTAACTCACGGGTTTTTCTGGGGGAAACAGCAACATGGGGAACCCTAGCTGGACATCCATGAAATGGCATTAGCCTTGGATAACTAAGTATATATACATTTGTTCTTGAATGTTTGATAATGTTTCCCCCTCAATTGTAACTGTATATCTATTTAATAATAAAAAGATATGACATGAGTTTGATTTGATAAAAAGCTTGAAATCAAAATATAAAATTAATGAAAACTACATTGAATATTTTTACCCAGTCATTCCATACATGCTCCTTGGTATAACTCGGCTTTAGTTGAGGATTAGGAGGCATATTAAATTCATAATATGGCAAATGTTGGGGGAGTAGACATATTTTTCTTGGTGAATAAAGTTTATCTTCAATTCACAAATTGCAGTTCACGGACGGTACAAGAGACACATCATGGATCTACATCAAATGTCAATAGTACCTTCTGTGACGGTGAGCCAGAGAGGTACCACCATCTTCAAAGCAGAAGAGTATTTGGTAAATAAATGTTTACAATGCACTGTAGTAGAATAAAATAATGTCAGTGAAGCCAAAATATTCTAGGAATTATCCTCATACAGATGAGTTCAAGATGATGCTATACCTCCTACTGTAAGCCATGAAAAAGATAAAAATTCACTGCTTTTATTCAGATGTTTTAGATATTAGATGTATTATTATATCTTTTAGAACTCAAAAATTTTCTGAAGTAGGCTTCCTGTACTTTCAAGTACATATATGCTCAATCCTCCTGTTATTATTCTAAACACTGTAAGGTGACCTGAGGTTATTCATGCATGTCTGTATTAGATGATCATACATACTTAAAAGAAAATATGATCCCTTCCTAAACAATTAGCAAATCATTTATGTGAATATTTTTATGATATACACATTTTATTGCCAAATTATTCCTGGTTTGAACAGCATTCATATTAATAACTTTCCCTTTAGTTTCTATGATGGTCTGTTGACACAGTCTAACTGAAAATTTAAATCTCTTAATATCATCTGTCTCTTGACAAACTACCTCATTGGCTTTACCACAAATAACTTCTCTATTCTTTATTGACAATTCAGCATTACAGGTTTTTTTCATTGTTTTCTTTCTTTCTTTCTTTATTCCCCCAAAGCCATGTTGTTTCTTTATTGTTTTTAAATTAATTTTTAAAGTGAGACAGAGTCAATTTTATTTATTTTCATCTGGTCTTTACTCCTCCCAAACTTAGTTGTATATGTGGTGCTGGGGTTTTGAATTAGTGTCCTCAGGAAAGCATGGCAAGTGCTCTAACTGCTGAGCAACCAATCCAGCCCCTTGTTTCTTTATTTGTAAGTCTGTGTCTCTGACATGAAAGCTGCTTCCTCTTAAGGAATTTTGTTAACAATCCTCCTGCACTGCGACTCTTCCTTATGGCTCCCAACTTATTATCTAATGTCACTGTGTTAATCTTATTTTTATATTGTTTCTATCATCTGATGTGTTTCTCTTTCTCTACTCCTGTCCTGCAAATGTAGTTTAGGAAAGACCACAGATAAGTCTAAAGTTCAGTTTCTGGAACAATGTCGGGCTCTTGACAGATATTCAGTATATTTTGCTGAATGAAGGGTATTATAGTTGGAAACAGAGTTCCAATAATCTAAGATCATTATTCTATACTTTTTTTCTATTACATAAAAAAAAGCCTGGGTGACCTTACTAGGATATATTTAGATCCTATAAGCAAAAGCCTGCTTATTGCCTTAATTTAGAATGAAAATTGCTTAACTTTGTAACTTAAGAAGCAAATTGATTAACGTTCACTACTGTAGCAGATCCCAAAGTAACCATATTTCAACACTGAACATGCTTAGATACTATACTAGAGATCACAGGACTTTTTCAACATTGAATAATTTCACTCTTACATTCTTTCTTGAAAATTTCTTATCCATATTGAGAACAGATTGTATTTTGAGAAACACTGAAAGGGTACAGGATGAGCAGACATATCAAACAGCACTTGTTGATCTAAAAGACAATATAAATGATATTTAATGAAAGCCCAGTAGGTCTATCCTGATCCCAAATAAAACTCCAACTAAATTCTGAGAGAATCCTGTGTGTGTTTGTGTGAATAATTCAAACTAAAAGAGGCTCTTTAACTTGATGATTATGAATGTGGACTTGTGAATCAGGACCTGGCCTTGAATTCCAGTTTCATCACTTACTGATTCTATGACCTTAGGCATATTATTTAGATTGTCTGAAAAGCTGGGGATTGTTATGAGGATTACCAAAGATTACATTTGTGTATGTATGTATTCAGATGTATATGATTTTATACATGTATGTGACTACATATCGCATACATACACACACGTAGCATCTGGTGTATTTTTTGGGACATAACAAATGCTTAATAATTACATATTTGTTTTTATCCTTATCATCATAAGATAGAGAAATGTTGACAATTTATTATAACAGAGAATATTAAAATATAAATACAATATTTATTGTAATAAGTAAAATATTAAAATTTCTATATTGCTAAATACAGAAGCCCAGTCATAAGCAACAAATATTATTATACCTTGTACTTAGAATAATATGCATGATCTTTTCATAAGAGAAAATTTTACACCAAACAAATTTAATCTCCAATATCTTATCAAATAAAGCCTTCTCACGGTGTGCATGATAAACACAGTCACATTACTTGTACATCAATACTGATTGATTCAGTAACAGATCATAACAATTTTTGGAAAAGAAGATAGATTTTAAGAAGATAGTATTTTAAAACTAATTTTAAAATTATATGTGATAAAACTTGTTATTTCATTCTCAAAAGAAATTAGAAATAACTTTCAGTGTTTGATCTTCCAATTTTATCTCCTAGTCTGTAATAAATTTACCTCCTGCTTTTTCTAAGGATATCTTTAACATAAAATTGTAACATAAAATAAACGAATTTTTGCATGAATTTTGAATTAATACAAAACTTAACAAATAAAACTTCCTCATTAAACTCTGAACCTCTCTCATATATACATATATGCATTTAATGTGGTCAGTGTAGATTAATGCTATTCAATTTTAGTTCAAAGTCAGTATATTCTCTTTAATTTTTTATTTCATAATTGATCTAATCATCTCTGTGGAGAAGTGAATAGTTGGCAGTTGTGTTACGTGGATATTTAGGAACATCTAAAAATTAACCTCTAGTTTGAATCCCTAATGCTTGAATGAGTAAGTGGAGATTTAAAATATTCCATAGCATTATTTTCTGAGTGATAATAAGATTGACAGTGCATTTGCAATATCCTGCCTTCTGATATCAAGACATTTCACAGTGATGTTTATAATTATTTTTACTTGACAAAGTCTCTGGAAGCAAACACAGTGACACCACTTTATTATTCTGTATAAATATAATTGTGGACTGGGCAGCAGTTTATTCATGCATCTTTCTGACTCATGTAGACAGTAAACTGCCTTTCCCTCTCCTCAGTTTATTAATTTTAAAACAAGTGAGTCTTCGGGGCTTTGATCTCTATACAACTAGAATAAGCATTAAACAATCGGCCACACGGTTGATTCCATTAAGACTGAGAACAACATGATCTAGTTTCAGGAACTACTTTTAAACTCCAGCTGCAAACACTTTGTCATTTTTATACTGATCATCTTAGCAGAAAAATAAAATATAGCTCTCTAGGCAGAAATCTTCTTACAAAGTGCATAGACCTTGTGTACCCCGTGACAACACTGATGATAAATATGGAACAGGCCCAGGAGAAAAAATCCCCCAGCTTCCCCGCACCAGTGTATCCAGTATGTTGGCATATTAAAAAGGCCATGTGCCCTGGAAAATGAAATCTAAATGATCCATTCTTCATCTTACTCTCTATCCTTCACAGGTCACATGAATATTATTCTACCAAGAAAACGGGAAGTTCTGAACGTGCATTTAAAAATTCAATTTGTCTGGTTTTTATTAAGCATACACTGTATGAGAGGAACTTTGCTAGCCACAGAGGGCCATGGAGATAAAGACAACATAGTATCTAAACATGTGTATAAAATGTCTCAGTTTAAAAATAAAGTGAGCTATATTTCAATTAAATCATAAAAGATGTAAACTTTAGATCTAATTTTGGGACAACATTCTTGAAATTTGAAGGCCAGAGACAAGATTAGTGGCCTTCAAATTTCAAGAATGTTGTCCCAAGATTAGGTCTGAAGTTTATATTTTTTATGATTAATTGAAATATACTTCACTTTATTTTCATTTTTTTAGTTGTTTTGGGCCCATTATATAATCCAAACATAGTAGTTAATGACCATCTTTCTGTCAGTAGTATCAAGCATTGAATCAAAGCCCATGCTATTCAAGTAAGAGGTTGGATGAAGAGGACATGTCCAATATATTTTGGGTTTTTCTTCTTTTTTCTAAATTTATTTTATTAGTACATTATAGTTTTACATAATGTTGGGATTAGTTGTCACATATTCTTAAATGTACATAATTCAGCAATACAATTTGTTCAGGATCCACCCGCCACATCCCTCTACCTCCCTCCTCCCGTCCCCTGATCCCTTGCCTTTCTTCTGGGTACTATACTGTTCCTAAAAAACCCAAATACATTGTCATAATTCTTATACCTATGAAGAACATTTTTTTATGTATATGGCTGTAGTATATACAGTGACATTTGTAACTGCTTGCAATGTACTTTGCTTTATCCTAGTCCCAACATTTCCCCTTCTCCCTTTGTACCATCCCTTGTTATTCTTCAAAATATTTGACAATGGGATTAAGCATTTACATTTTTTACAGGTATGCAGCTTATTGTTCAAATATCTTATGAAGTATATTACAATTGTATTACATAAATATTAACATTTTGCATTTTTGTTCTATGTATGTAACACATGAGTTATCTACTTTACTCCTGGGCCTGGGTTTAGGTCCAGCCTCCACAAATGAGGGAAACCATTCGGCCCTTGACTATCTGTGTTTGACTAACTTCGCTCAGCATGAGTTCTTCCAATGCCATCCATCTACCTTCAATAGATGCAATAACATTGTTTCTAATAGCTGAGTAGAACTCCATTGTATATACACACCAGAGCTTTTGGATCCATTCATCCAGTGAGGGGCATCTGGGTTGGTTCCATAATTTCATTATTGTAAATTAAGCTGCTATGAGCATGGATAGTGCTGTGTCACTGTAATGTGCTGATTCTAACTCCTCTGGGAAAATACCCAGAAGAGGCATGGATAGCTGGATCATATGGTAGATCCAACCCTACTTTTTTGAGGAGTCTCCACACTGGTTTCCAGGGCAACTAGACCATAAAGAAAATATACATGTACCTATATATGCACACACAAATATATATATGTATATATTCAACACATTATATATATATATTATGCAAATATTTCACTTCTCATAACTTTTAATGATAATAAGGGTTAGATCAATTTATTGAAGGATACACATAAAAGGCTCTTTGAAAATAACAATATTAATATTACTTTTTAATTGTGCTTGCAAAAACACTGTAGAGTTTAAAATAATAAAATTTGATAATTAATAATCTTTGACAATGCTTATTTCTGAACAACTTAGTATTTTTTTATTGAAATAAACTCATTTCTTCTATATTTTCACTGGTCTAAATATGTTGTATTTTCACAGATGACCATAAGTGATTAATAATGTGCAAATAATGTGCATATATTTGGCAATAAAAAATAAAGTTTGATCTTGTAGCATTACTACACCTGTATGACATGAACAGGCATCTAGACATGCATTGTATGGAAGGTGGAATATTTTAATTAGAAGAATTTATGTGGTTTTCACTTAGTTAGCTCATATTTTCCTCATATTATTGTCTCATATCTGTTATAAATTTGTAATTCCTTAAAATTTCAAAACTATGTAATTTTTCATAGTGAAAAATTTCTATCAAGGGTTTATTTGTCAGAGGTTGAAATTAATTTAGAAAGAATCGGTGGCTTAGCAAATACTATTTTACAATCTTGAATTGAGTAATAAATACATGAGAGGAGATACTGGAATCCCAAAGACATAAATCTTGTCTTTATTTTAGTCCTTTCTGTGACCTTTATAAACCACTTAATCTACAACATACTCACTTTCTTATTTTTATTTGGATGTTCTCCAGCAACATTTTATAACTTGCCTAGGAATGCTGGAATGTTATTTCTAAAAATCAGTATATTAGATAATGTGCAATATACTCAACTCTTGCTCTAAGAAAATAGTCTTCTACACGCGCTCCTCCAAACCCAGGCATTGCCAAGACAATTTCAGGGGTCTCTGTGGTTAAAACTATAATAATGTCCAAACATAATTTCTTATCTACAGAGTTGATGTTTTTACTGATGATGCAAAAGCAACGACCGGTAAAATTGTTCCTGCCTTCTTATGAATCAAAGTAGTGAACCCAAACGTACCAGCAGCCACTGTATTCTTCACCATCACACACCAGCAATAAAAAGGGAAGCAATGTGAAAAAAAGACAAATTTTGCATAAGAATGGCTTAAGGACCTAGCAAAAACGTTCATTTTAAAAATCTAAATTTTCTGAATCGAGACCTTTTTTTACATTGTGAAAAAATGAGCACGAAAAAGCACTTCTGCTGCATACCTCACTTCAAACTACTGTCTCAGCAGAAAGCATTTTGTGACTATAAGTTTAGAATAGATTTGCAACCATATTCATGTGTTCTGCCAGAAACACTGGTAAACTATGGTTATTGGCATGTGGTTGTTTGGTCAATATTTCTCAACATCAGTGAAGGACTCTCCACTTGAAGGAGTATGAAAACTAGAACTTTGGAAAGATAATACCCTCCAGTGTGAGACTGACATCTTCCCAAAACTAAAAATCTTTTGGCATAAGCTATAGGATATTAAAAGGAGTGATTTTTAGCCGGGTGGGGTGGCACATGCCCCAAATTCCAGTGGTTCATGATTGAGGAGGTAGGATCTCAAGTTCAAAGCCAGCCTCAGCAATTTAGCAAGACCTTAAGCAACTCAGTGAAACCTTGTATCAAAATAAAAAATAAAAAGGGATGGGAATGTAAAGCATCCCTGGGTTCAATCTCCAGCACCCCCCAAAAAGTGTGATTTTTGTTTTTAAAATTTGTAGATCTAAATGTGTTAATATTGGTCAGTAGATAAACAATGTACAAGTATTGTCTGAAGACAGACATTTTTCATTGTATTTAGAAATATATCATGTCTGAGTTAAAGAAATATTTAAAGGGAAAGATATAGTATTAGATCAACTTCACAGAACACAGAAGTTAGTATGATTTAGGGTTTAGGATTACATCTAATATTTAAGGAACTAGCATTTTCTCTGGTTACAAAAATTTTGAAGAAGAATTTTCTTAATTATCAGAAATTTCTGCTAAATCTCTTCCCTTTTCCAAAATCATATTTACATCAGGTCATATTTTCCTTATATATTTTAATCAAATAAATATATTACAGTAGATTAATTAGCAGGATCAAGTGCCTTTCAATAAGTCACATATTAAACTGGCAAAAATGATGCATTTTTCCATAATATTGTGTTGTAATATATTATTATTTTAGAGAAGTTTTTTTTGTTAAAATGTCAATGACTTACATTTGCTAATCAATTAAAATAAATACTTTAAATTTTTCTCAGTTTTAATTTCTAATTCAGTAAATATTCAGATAAAACCCAAACAAGCAAAAATTGAGGGGCATCATCAATGGTGTTTAAGAGTATGAAAAGGTCCTGAAACCAAAAAGTTTAAGATACACTGTTTCTAGGAAGCACAAATTTTCCTTTAGCTTGCTTTCTTTCCTATATGACCACTATATGATATCATTATTATCCATAGTAAGGCTAAAGAGCCTATATTAAGGTAAAAACAGACAAAGATGGAAAGCTGCTGGTTTACTACTATATATCAGACAATTGCAGTGGAGAAATCCAAGATTTAGGGTCCTAGGTTACATTTTAGAGATGTGAGCACATAGCAATCTGCAATTGCTGAAGTCTGCATAATAGTATAAGTCACCTGTCAAAGAACCAACAGGAAAAACCTAAATATGTATCCAAACCATATTTGAATGCAAAATGTTTTGTACCGTAATCTATGTTATTAACACATTTTCAGAAAAAAAATATTGAAAAGAAGTGGTATTGAAAAGAAGCATTTTTAATAACTGCATGAACTGCCCAGTGCACTACCAGCTAATATATAGATACTAATATATAGATACATAGATACTTAGTCTGTCAGAGGCACAATTATAAGTAATTTGCATATATTTTGTTGACCAGTCTTTTCTCCAGTACAACGGATGAGGAACCGGAATTCCCCCCACCCTGTTTTACAAAAAGGAAATAAAGCACAGACACTTACTGGCTTCCTTTGGGTCAAATGATCGCATGATGGAGTCAGTATTTGATTCTGTTCTGTTTGAATCCAGAGGTCACGCTCTTATCCACCAGAACCTGGACACAGAAGTACATTTTATCCCAGGGAGATTTCATCAGGCCTCATAGTAACCCAGTTAAAACAGCTTCAACAATAAATAATTTTGCTTCAAATTCTCCACCTAATCATCAATCATCTGATAGTTTTAAGAAGAAAAGTTCTTTTCATAATTTGTTTCATGAAAAAATCATCTGTTGATGATGACCTACTGAGTTGCTGGAGCTAAAATGTGGTGAACTACACTACCTCTCAACCCCATGCGTGAAGGCCGCTCTGGGAAGATCTCCTTGCCTGGCAGGCTGGCCTTTGTAGTCCAAACCACTTCCTCGTCACAGAACTTCTGCTGGACCGCCCCATAGCTGGATGGTGGTCCAGAATATTTAAAGCTACAATTTTATAAAATGCTTGGGTATTTTTGAAGAAATTATCACATTAAAAATATGAATCAAATGCACAAAAGTGACCACAGTTGAGAATAGAATTCGGTTTTTCGAATTCTTAAGAATCATGCTGTCATATATGTATGTGCGTACCTATATCTATATCTATCTATAGATAGATATAGATATAGATATCTCACTACTGTCACCTACTCTGGGCTTGTTTCTTTATAATTTGCCGTTTGGATAAAATAATCTCAGAGGAGCTCATTTCAATCTTTGGCATCTTTATTCTGAACTAAGAGAACAATCCTTTTTTCCCCCCTTTTTTTGATAATGTATAGGCAGAATTTGGAACACAAAAAAATTGAATATCAGAGAATACCCAGAAAAAAGTTCCCTGTAAGAATTCTGAAGGAAATAAGAGAAAAAAAAAGTCTGCTTGATTTCTGTATTTTCTGTCACCCAAACAATTTCAGTAGCAATTAACTGTTTCTATGTGTAGCCACATACAAAGTCCCATTGGTTTATAAAGTCTCATTCCCTAATTCATTCTGAAAAAAGTACAGTGCTATACATGTCATTGGTACATTTCCTTTCCTGAAAAACAAAACAAAATAAAAGCAGAGGAATATTTACGTCTCTTTCACCGTATTATAATGAGATATATTATAATATTATAATATGGACTAACAAGGAGACTCTGGTGGAGTGAAGATAAATAGTCTATGATGCAAAGACCTGCAGACATAAAACTGCTTTTAAATTTGATTTTGCTTTGTCACACTGCACAGAGTATATAACCTTCTTATAACCTTCTTGACCTGGTTTATTTGCCTGTAAATATAAAACTGAAAACATTAAGGAGCAAATGGATTGCAATGCACTTGGCACAGTGCTGGACTAATTCAAAATTCAATAAATGTTGCTTGCAATATTAAAAATATTAATCTTATTGGTGATCAATTTATATCATTTATTTATCCTTTAGTGCTTTTATTCACATGAAATTTGCACCTTCAGATCATAGAAGGAATGACAAAATTCTGTTTTACAAAATGGCCCTAAAAACTGGAGGTCAGAATGCTGAAAGGCAGGGGAAAAAAAAATAAGGTTTCTTGACATTTTTGTGATATTCTGAAATAAAATAATTTAATAAAACACTATTTTAGAGCCAGGAATATGGGTGCGTAACTATAATCCCAGAAGTTTGGGAGGCTGAGGCAGGGAGAACATAAGTTTGAGGCCATATTTCTGTGTCCTGACCCTTATTTCCTGCTATATTATTGTTGAAATTAGTTTTGAAAAATCAACTATATTAACTTTATTAATATCAAATATATTAAAGACCTCAAATTTGACATTATAATGTTCTCTTTAATATTTTCATTATATAGATTGTAATTTTAAAAACATAAACTAGGATATTTACAGTCAAAGGAAAAAAATATATGTAATCTCCCAAAAAAGACTTATCTCTGGAAATGCGTATGCCTAGGAATAGCTAATCTGGCTGTTGAATAGTTTGTGCAGTATACAAAAATACATATAAACACATAAGGATGATTAATCAGGAGCAGAAAAATGTGTTAGAGCCAACATGTACACATATACCATATGTAATGCTGTGTAGGGCAAAATTGTAATTAATCCTTCACAAATTTAAAACAGATTATGATTTATGCCAATATAAATAGTCACTCAGAGGAATATCATTCCTTTTGATATGTTTCCTCCCATGCCTTTACCCATGGGCTCCAATGCCGTCACTTTGAATCACACTAATATATTGTGTTTATTTTTTGTTTACATTCAATTTTACACTTTTAAACACTCTGGAATAGTTTGAGATCAGTGGAGATTGTGTCACAGGGACGATTAATTAATTCTCTTTCATATCTCTATGCCTTTTCTCTCGGATTTTTATCACCTTTTGAGCTCAATATTTAGATTTTTCCTAGCAGGAAGAGTTTAATTTCTTCAAAGATAGGATCTAGGCATTGTTCTGTGATTTTTCTATAGCTAGACATTGTGTATCTCAGATATTATCACAAATAGGTTGTGAGCTTTCCCAAGGCACCAACCATGACTCAGTTCTCATGCATCCATCCATGCCCTTGGCACCAAGTTGCTTATTCTGATCTTGTTTGCTCTACAGGGATTCTCTGACAAGTGTTAAGCTAAGTATAAGATAAAAGACAGAAATCTCTGCCTTTAGAAACAGACTAGTGGGTAGTAGAAAAGTCAGCATGCGATTAAAAGAAAGCGTGATCAATACTCTGATGAAAGTCCTGTACAGTGATATGAAGGAATCAGGCAATCCCCCAAGTACAAACTTTTAATTTTTAATATTCCTACTGATTAAAAATGCTGTCCAAGTAGGAAAAATACTTGAAAAGAGCTTTTACCCCAGTCTCAAACATTCTGATAAAGACAAGTGACAGAAACATGGTAATCTGGACCAAGAGAAAGGTGAGAATTTGAGTTAGAGTGGTAGACAATAAATTTTAAACTGGGAGCACAGCATGATTAGTAAGTCCAAGATTAGGAGTAGATTTATTCATGAGCAGAATTTCCATGGAAGTTCTGAAGAACTGTGAAGTCCAGATATTCCAGTAAGTGAAAATGAAGATGGGTTGGCTCCCTTAAGTACAATAATATCCAACTATGAACAGAAAAAAACTAGTCCCTTACTTTTGCTCAACGCACTTTTGCTGAACATTTACTGTCTTCCACGTACATTTGCACCATTAGGTTCTTGGAATACATGTTGATTCAGAAGGAGAGGAGTCACCATAATAAATAATAAAAAGTCTTTTACCTTTAATTTGGAAAAAAGACAAATGTACAAATACGAACCATATAAGACAAGATGAACGAAGTTCGTGTAAACAAGCTACAGAATTTTTTTTTAGGAGATAATTTTTTTTGCTGGATAGAATGTTTTAGAGGTACAACTTCTGAGACAGAAAAATTTTTGTAGCCTAGAACAAAATGGGTAACAAAATTATCCATGCATATATGATAAATTTATTAACCATGATAGATTATAGGATTTCAGAACTTGGAGGTCTTTAGGGGTTTTCTAATCTAAGCATCTTGATTAACAGATGAGAAAACTAAGACCTAAAGAAACAAACTGACATGCCCCAAGAAACCGAATCCATGAATGGGAGTCAGAGGACCTGTAGTTACATTTCCCAGTCGAGATTTTTTCCATGGTTTTCCACTTACTTTTTATGTTGATGAATTCACAAATATGCAATTTTTCATGAAGAGCCATTCAGTATTATGTACCTCTAAGGTCTTTTCATAGATTTTGAAAACTCATAACTTACAACTTGTAAAATAAAATATTCATAAAGTATTAGGACTGCAGACTCAATATATAAAAATATACTGTACTCTAGAGTCATATAACACAGTCCTAATGATTTTGAACTACCCTACATGGTGACCACTATTAGCTCCGATTTATAATAAGAATTTGATTCTTCCCAAGGCAATCAGGGGAAATCCCCACACAATTTCTTAGTCTAACTTTTTTCTAAGCGATTAATGTTATGGAGAAGTCAGTGAAATGTGGCATTCTTTTGCAGCATTGTGTAGTGTGAATTGAAATGAATTGCAACAAATACACTTACTTTGTCAAACAATTTAGGTTGCTAAGCGGCTGAGAGTTTCTTTTAACCACAGAAAAGGCAGAGTAGAGAAAATCAGTTGCAAGCTGCTTCCTGGATGGATTACCAGTGCCTTGTATGGGCACTGATCAGTGACACAGGCAAGCATTACAAAGAATGTGATTATTTTAATATACTACTTTAATGTATGAATGCTTTTGATAATAATAGCATATCTTAATCCTAAAGTGGAAATAATATTGAAAATATCTAAATCTTTCTAATTTATTTTAAAATTACAAAGAGAAAACATTGCTTTTAATGTCATTTTAAATTTAAAAGAATACATTTAAATTATAAGAATTTAGTCACTCATTTAAAAATTTTATATAGATTTGTCAATGCATTAAAATAACTTTAATTAACACAGAAGTATATTACTTCATTGGAAACAATGAGAAAAGAAGGTAATCATTAGTAATTTTTTTTAACCTGGTAAAATTTATAGGCATAATGGTGAATTAGTCAAATAGTCATGACACATGTCATGTGGAAATGCTGAACTTATAAGAAGCGTTGCCTATAGTGGCTACTGTCAGAGTCATGTTGAAATAAGCTAATGAGGAATGCTGCATGTTCTCATTCATACAGGGAAGCTAAGTTAGTTGGCTTTATGAACCTATAAAATGTAGAATAATGCTTACCAGAGGAGGGGAAAGCTAGGGCAAAGGAAAGGGGATAAAGGTCGGTTATCAGGTACAGAAACCAATAAGTGGAATAGATTTTAAGGTTCTATAGCAGAGTAGGACAATTACAGTTGATGAATATTTATTGTATACTTCAGGATAACTAGATGTACGGATTTTGAATATTCCCAACACAAAGAAATAATAAGTGTCTGAGATGATGAATATGCTAATTATGCCAATATGATCAATATATATTTACATGTGCTGAGATATCACACCAGGTGTTTGGGGTAAAATGTTTGTCTAGCATACTCAGGCCTGGTTTCAATTCCAAGTGCCACAAGAAAAAAAAGATTTCCACTGTATCCTATAAATTTGTGCTACTACTACATTACAATTAAAGAAAACCACTGTCCATCACATGAAATTAATGGTAACATCTCAAAAATTATTACTTAATATTTAATTTATTTGGATTTTACAATTGTAAGAGAGAGAAATAAGCAACTTACAAATACTTTTAAATTTAGCACACAAAAATGAAAACCAATAGTGAAAATAATTTAATAGAAAACCAAATGTCCATGACAATATTTCATCAGATTTATATAGTCTTAGTGTTTTAAGAAACAAATGTATGTTTATATATATTTAAAGATACATAAGTAATATTGTTGGTTACATTATAAATTTAGATTTTAACAAATACTTTCATGTTATGAAATTAGATACTATTTATCATAACA
>PVKS010006620.1:0-77474 GCA_004027875.1 Aplodontia rufa | reverse complement strand
GCTTGGTAGAATTCTGCCGTATATCCATCGGGGCCAGGGCTTTTCTTTTTTGGGAGAGCTTTGATTGCTGCTTCAATTTCATTTTCTGTGATAGGTTGGTTGAGATTTTCAATGTCTTCCTGTGATAAATTGGGGATGTCGTGTGTGTTCAAAAACCTGTCCATGTCCTCTAGGTTATCAAATTTGGTAGAGTATAAACGTTCAAAATAGGTTCTGATAATCTTCTGAATCATGGATGGGTCTATTTATTTTTTTCAAAGAACCAATTCTTTTTTCATTGAGCCTTTGTATTTTTTTATTCTCAATTTTATTGATTTCAATTCTGATCTTGAGAATTTCCTGTCTTCTACTGGTTCAGGGTTAGTTTGTTGTTCTTTTTCTAAGGATATGAGATGAAGCTTATTTATTGGGGATCTCTCTAGTTTTTTTGGTGTGGGCACTCAGAGCTATAAATTTACCTCTTAGAAATGCTTTCATACTGTCCTGGAGATTTTGGTATGTTGTATCTTCATTCTCATTTTTTTCTATTAAGTTTCTGTTTCTATTTTCACTACTTCTTTGATCCATTCTTCATTTAAGAGATTATTATTCAATTTTCATCTAATTATGTGAGTTCTTTTATTTTCAGTACTGCTGATTTCTAGTTTCATACCATTATGACCTAATAGGATACATGGGATTGTTTTAATTGTTTTTAATATCTGCTTAGATTTCTTGTGTGAACTAGAATATGATCTATTTTGGGAAAGATCCATGTGTAACAGAGAAGAAGGTAAATTCAGCTGTTTTGGGGTGGAATATTCTATAGATTTCTATTAAGTTCATTTGATTTAAGGTGTTATTTAAACTGGAGATACTTTATTGATTTTTTGTTTAGATGACCTGTCTATTGGTGATAAGGGTGTATTGAAGGCCTCCAGTGCTATTGTATTGTAGTCTATGAGGGATTAAATGTTGTAAGGCATTTTTTTTCTATGTAGTTGGGTGTATTCATATTTGGGTTATTTTTTACAATAGTGATATCATCTTCTTAGATTGTTAATTTTATTAAGATTTTGTGGCCTTCTTTTCTCTCTTCTGATTAAATTTTTGTTGAAATCTACTTTGTCAGATATTAGAATTGCTACACTAGTTTGTTTTCTTGGGTCATGTGCCTGGTAGACTTTTCCCCATCCTTTTACCGTTAACCTATGAATGTATTTCCCTGTCAGAGGCATCTCTTGCAAGAAGCATATCATTGGATATTGTTTTTTGACCCATTCTACTAATCAATGCCTTTTGTTTGGGGAGTTGACAGTGTTAATATGGACATATGTACGTGGTTGCTGCTATTGTGATTTTTGCTGTATTTTGGGCTGTCCTGGTTCTTGTTTAGCTGATTATGTTTTTTATTGAACTTGCTTAGCTTGTGGGGTTTTGGAATTGATTGTTCATTCCTCCATGTGAAGTTTGTCTTTGAGTAATCTTTGTACACCTGGTTTTGCACTCATGAATGAGTTTTGTTTGTTCTTGTCATGAAGTGTTTTTTTTCTCCCTCCAATTTAAAAGTGAATTTTGCTGGGTATTAGTATCCTTGGCTAACAGTTATTTTTCTTTCAGGGTTTGTAATATCTCATTCTAGACCCTCCTTGCTTTTAGGGTCTGAGGTGAGAAATTTGAAATGATCCTTATTGGTTTGCCTCTAAAAATGACTTCATGCTTCTCTCTTGCAGCTTGTTTTCTCTGTTAAATTTTTTGAATGTGATGTGTCTTAGTGAATTTTTTGATTGGTTAAATTTATTTTGAGTCCTGAATTCCTCTGATATGTGCATGTCTATCTCATTTCTAATATGTGAGCAATTTTCTGTAATTATCTAATTGAAGATATGCTTTAGGACCTTAGTTTGTACCTCCATGCTTTCTTCTATCCCAATTACTCTTATGTTTTGTCTGTTAACATTGTCCCAGAGCACTTGAGTATTCTGATCATGTTCTTTAAGTTTTTCTCCTTTACTGTCTTCTGTGAGTTCAAACTCATTTTGAATGTCTTCAATGTCAGAAATTCTTTCTCCAAGAGCTATTATTCTATTTTATACAGATTGTAGTATGTTATTGTAATATTCAAGTGGGTTTTTAATAAGGTTAATTGTGTCTTTTATTTCTCGGAGTTCTGTTATGTCTTTTTTCACTATATCTAGTTCTTTGATAAATTGTTCTTTCATCTCCTGCAATTAATCTATTAGTTTTTTTTAAATCTTCTTTAAATTGCTCTTATTTCCTTCTTTAAATATTCTTTTACTTCTTTGATTATTTTGGTAATCAGATTGTTGTTGCTATTCTCTTGGTTTTAACCCAACCCCCTATCAGTGGACTTCTTTTGTCGGGGGAGTGTGGGTTCTGAAGAAGGGAGAATTGCTTGCCTGTTTCCTCATTTTTGAAGGTCTGCTTCTTGCTCCTTAAATTGAAGCTGATTTTTTTCTTCTAATTTTGTGTGTGAGATATTGTGTGGTTGTCTTATTTGTTCTGAGGATTTTCACTGGATTTGACATATGCGTTGGTACCAGGAGATGGGGTCTAAGATCCCTTTCTGGTTGTTTCTCCTTGGATTCTTGCTGATGGATTTGGGGATTTTGTCCCATCCCTTATTTGAGTTGGAGTACTGTCAGGAAAGTGAAATTCAGCAGCCAAATCCCTAATCTGTGAACTATTAGTGTCCCTGAAGATTTCCAGCTCCTCACGAGCTAAGGAAAATTATCAATATGAACAACCAATGCTTATAATAAACCGCATTATAGAGGTTACTTTATACTTACTATATCTATTACTGTGCTAAATTCCACCTATGAGATGAATGGTAAGGTTTGCAATTACTTTCAGCAACAACAGCATTTAACCAAAACATATGTCAGGCTTCAAAGTATACAATAGTTATTGAATTTATTCACAGTGGTAATGGTTACACAGCATTAATGGTGAGAGGTCAAATTTTATAAACTAATTAAAGATGAGAGGTAGTAACCTTACAGCTCCCTGAGAGAGAAGAAAATGTAAGAGAAAGTTAGAGAAGGAGTTGTAATATCACAGCATGAGCAGAGAGAAAGTAGAGTAAGTGTAGTATTTTCTGGTAAAAATAAATAGAGAGAGGAAGGAAGAGACACAGATACCAAAGTAGAGGAAAGGTGAAAGACATATTGATAGAGTTTGGCTAATACCAGAAGATAGGGTAGAAGGAAGTACAGGAGAACCTTGCAACTGTGACACAATACAGTCCAAAAACTAAATGTACTAATCAAAAGTCAAACCCTCAGCAGGCAGGGCAAGGATAAGCATTTACATTGAAGAAAGTGCTCAGGAATGAAGGGAGTATATAGAAATGAAAGGAAAAGGGAAAGAGAGAAAATAAAATTAAATAAAAAGAAAAGACAGCTAGTATATGTGTATATGTCCATGAACCAATCAACTTCTTCAGACAGCACACAAATGCACATCAAAAACAGGATAAAAAAGAGAAAGAGAAAAAATTCTTAATGAAAAATTTGAACTATGTCCACTGAGGTTGTCTCACTACACATTGGGAGCAGATTTTCACTGTCAATCTGAATTTTGTTAGCAGGGTCCCTCAGTCTGGAATGGTGTGATCTTATAGTGGAGTCTTTGCAGGATTCTAGAGTGGAGGACTGGATGGCAGGCTATGGGTCTAGCTCAGTCTCTGGCCCTTTGCTGGGTGGAGACTGCCCAGTAGAGTTCAGGTTAATGCCTGCCCCAAAGGCTTTGCCCTTTCTGGACTTCACTGAGGATCTGAAACTAAGGAGACCTCCAGGATTCTAGGTACAGTGGGGTGAAGAAGAACAATATTTGCTCTGCTGGTCATATACACAGTTACTCCAGATTTCCTGGGCTCAGACTCCATGTTCTCTTGAAAAGTCCTGCCCTGCCTTAGTTTGTCATGTGAGTCAGGACTGAGCTAGGCTCCCATCTACTCCACCAACCCAAATACCCCTGGGCTAAGTGAAGTCTGGGCCTACCCAACACCATTTTTCCAGGTTCAACCTCTTAACCACAGCAAGTTCCTGGAAGGATCATCAAGTAGCCTTCTCTGAACTCCCACCAGCCAGTTTGCTCAGAATGGCTAGGCCCCTCCTCCTTGCAGTCAGCTGAAAGACACTGCACTCCCCTCATGCAGCAGAGGTGCAGAAGAGATGACCTGGGATAGGCCCAATGCAGAGTTTCTTAATGAACTTGCCCTCTCCGTGGCAGATCTGATCACACTTCATTGTTCACCTTGTCCCCCACTTCCCTGCCAATTGGGAGCAATAGAAATCACCTCTGCCCTGACCCAGCTGGGATGGATACAATCTCTTTTCCACTTGCTATATCCAAATCACCAGTTCTCCAAAAGTCTGCAACTGACCATTATTGTGTTCTGGTGAAGTTTTTCCAATATATGCACCTCTCAGCAAAGTGACTTTCCCAGCATTTTTTCATCCTGCATCTTAGAGCTTGACCAGAAGCATCATCCCTCCAGCCTGCCATCTTAGAATTTCTTTATATTGCTCTTTTCTGCATCTGATAGGTTTGGGGATCTTACAATTTGTTTACATTACAATTTGTTTCAAGAAAATTTTAAATTTTTTCTTATTTTCTTCCTTGTTACATTGATTGTTTATAAGTAAGTTACTCAATTTGCATGTGTTTATATAGTTTCTGAAATTTTTCTTGTTATGGATTTGTCACATTTCTGCATTGGAGTCAGAAAAAATACTTGAAATAATTTCAATTTTTTAAAATTTATTGAGGCTTGTTTTGTTACTTATCATATGACCTATGTTCTATATTCTACTGAAAAATATGTGTATTTAGCAGACATGAAATGGAATGTTCTGTTGCTGTTAGGTACATTTATCTGGATTGCAATTTAACTCTAATGTTTCTTTGTTAATTTCTTTCTGATGACCTGTCCTTTGTTGAAAGTGAGGTGTTAAATTTCCCAACCATTATTGTATTGGAGTCTATCTTTTCTTTTATGTCTATTAATACTTGATTTGTATATTGGGGTGCTCTGATTTTGGGTGTGTATATATTTAGAATTATTATTTCCTCTTACTAAACTGACTCCTATATGATGACCTTTTTCACCACTTTACTATTTTTGATTAGAAGTATATTTTATTGGATATTAGTATGGCTACTCCTGCGTTCTTTTGGCTTTCAGTCTATGTGTGTCCTTAGAGATGATCTGAGTTTCTTATAAGTACATATAGTTGAATCTTGTATTTTTATCTATTCAGGTACTCTATGTCATTTAATTGGAGAATTTATTTCATTTACATTCAAGGTAATTATTGACAGATAAGGTCTTACTCTAAACATTATACACCTTATTTTCTAATTTTATTGTAGTTCCTTTCTTTTTCTCCCTTTATTATAGTCTTTCTTGGTGGTTACTGAATTACTATAGCTATAAATTTTATTATTTTTGGTGTGTGTATTATAAATTTTTTCTTTAGGTTTTCTGTGAAGCATACAAAACAAGGTATTTTAAAATACCAATTTAACCTACTTGTAAGGATAAAAACAAAAAAACACAAATGAGCAGAATGAAATATGCTCATAAGAAAATTCTTTGGTTGCATCTCATTCCTCCCCACATGTAAAATTTTGATATTCTATTTTATATTTTCTGTATTTCCTATTACTTAATGTGTTAATGTACTTTTTTTTTTAGTTTTTAGTCTTCATACTAAAGATGTGAGTGTTTTAGAACATTCTAAATTTATTTATATAAATATTCATACCAGGAAGTTTTAAACTTTCCTATGTTTACTTCCTACTAACATCTCTTTCACTCATTTTGAAGAACTTCCTTTAGCATTCATTGTAGAACAGTTTTAATGGAGTTAGTCTCTCAATTTTTGTTTGTCTGAGAAAGTTTTCAACCTCTTTTTTATTTCTAAAGGTTAATTTTTCAGATATGTAATTCCTAGTTGACAGGTTTGTTGTTTTCCTTCAGTACTATAAAAATCCTATGCCACTCTTTCCTGGCCTGTAATGTTTCCACTGAGAAGTCAGCTGTCAGTCAAATTGGGACACTTCTATATGTTGTTTCTTCTCTGTTGTACTCTTGAAAGACTTCTCTTTATCTTTCACTTGTGAAAGCTTGATGATAAGATAGATGACTTGGGGTTGAGCTAAATTTGGCTTGTAATTTTTGCCTGTTCTGCAGCTGGACTTTTGTATTTTCTCTAGGTTTCAGAGTGTTCTTTTACAATTTTGTGTTCTGGTTTAGATCTCCTGTTAATATAACAGTGTTCAAAGGTGAAATAATAAGTTTATGAAATCTATAGCTTAATAGTTTCACCTTGGTTTGAATGGACTGAATGGGTTGGACACGGCTGGAGATGTAGGTCACTGGAAGATACCCAGAAACCTCTTGCCCCACCACTTCCTGATCATACTATGAGATAGGTAACTTTCTTCTGTACTCTTCCCCTAAGATGTGCTGCCTCACCTTGACCCAGAGCAATGGAGCCAGCTATCTATGGACTGAGACTGCTAAAACCATGAGCCCCAAATAAATTTTCCTCCTGTTGTCAGTTATTTTGGTCACAGTGATGAAAAAGCTAACAAAAGCTCTTTGAATAAGATTTCTATCCCTTTGACATTCCTAAGTCCTTCTCCAATCTAAATAACCCAAATATTTGCCCTTTTAATACTGTCCTAAAGTTTCTGCAAACTTTCTTCATTCCTCACCATTGTTTTCTTTTTTCTCCTCCAACTATGCATTTTTCAAACAACCTGTCTTTGAACTCATTGCTTCTTGTTGGATCTATCCTGTTTCGGATACCTCCTATTCCATATTTAATTTCTCTAATGCAATTTTTAGCTGAATAATTTCAGTTTTTTAAATTATTTGCATTTCTTTGCTAAGATTTTCTATTAGAGTATTGAAACATTTCTTTGTTCATTGAGTTTCCTTGAAACAGCCATTTTAATTCTCTGAGAGTTGTCTCTAACTAATTACTGTATGGTATGTTTCTGACACCTTATTTTCATTACTAGATGAGTACATGGTTTCCCAAAAGCTCTTGATGCTTTTTGCTGTGCAGTATCATCTAAGCATTGAATGATTGGGTATTTATTCCAGTATTCCTAATCTTCTTTTGTTTGTGCCTGTCTTTCCAGAAATTCAGGACTTTTATTTTCTCAGAGCCTATAGTCACTTCTTTGTTTTAATACTAGATTCTGCCTGCCTTTATTCAGATTTTTTCAGAAGTCTGCTATAGACATATTGCCTCTGCTTCAGTACTAGAGGGAATTCCAAGATCAGGTTTGTTAAATAGACTGTGGCTAGGTGTTTTCCCATTGCACTGGAACTATTTCAGAAGTTCCATCCACTTGCTGACTTGGGGATGGGAGCTGTTAGGATCTGTCCAGTGTTAGGTTTTACCAGCTCAGTACTACTGTGGTGTTGTTGTACCACACTTTCTGCCCAATGTTGAAATAGTATTGCTGAAGATAAGCCGTTGTCTACCAGGGCTGATGCTAAATTGGAATGTGCCTAATTCTCATAGCTGCAAGGACCACAGGTCCACATCACAGCTAGCAGTGATGTAGGCTAAAACATCAATTTGTTCCACTGGGGAATAGTTCTGTGCGTGATGCCAGGTGGTTCTACAGATCATCTATGAGTACTGGACTGGCCACAGCTACGCTGCCTAAAGTGGGTGGATGGGTAGAGATATTCCCTTGGGTGATAAAGTGGGTTCTAAACTGGGTTTTACCTGAGTCCCAGCCATAGGGACTGTGTAGTCTCAGGAGAATGGTGGATATTTTCCAGGCCCACTCCAAGCTGGAGCTGATATATCTAGAATTCAGGTCTTCCCCACAGGTGTATGGGTCTGTGACTGATGCTGGATCTGATCTACAGGCTCTGCCTCTCAGTTCTGGCTTGGGTATATGACCTTCAGTTTTACAGGTACTTGGTCTTGCAATGGAGGGCCTTGAACAAGGTTCTAAGACAAACTCCTCTGCTAGTTTTTATGCCCAGGTCCCCAGTGGATGGAGTTCTGCTTCTGGTGGTGCTGCCCCACGTGGAGCAGCAGTGGTAGAAACAGTCTATCAGCTGTCCTAGCATAATTCCAGTAGCTCCATCCACAGGTATTAGCCTGGCAGTAGTCTTGGAGCTTTGCCTATCACTAGATTTTACCAGAGCAAATCTAATAGTGGACTTCAAGTCTAAGGCCTGGACTTTATTTGTTCTCCCTCCTGCTAGTGGAAGGCATTGCTTTCTATCCTGAACTAGTTGGAGTGGAGAGAAAGATGAAGAAATATGTCTTATTCTATTCTACTAAAAACAGGTACTATGGTCTCTCATATGATTTCCTTAGCTCTGGAGCTGATAGTTTGGTGCATGAATAGCTAATCAACCTGGTGTGTCTATAGGGAGACTGATACCAGACGGTCTTATAGGGCTGCCGTTTTTCTCTGCCCCTCTGTTATTTTTCTTATTCACTCAAATTGCTTCATTCTATTCTTCTTTTATTTAGCTTCTCTTCTTTCTTGACACATTGTCTTTTTTAAGAGCTGCAAATGTGTGATACTCTTTAGAAGATTCAGATGCCTGTTTCAGATTCTGTGTTTATTGGTGTCTAAGAATAACGGCTTCTTACAATGCTCCTACATAAAGAAATTACAAATAGCTCCTTTTCTTTCTCTCCTAAGAATACATTTTCAAATAAGGCTTGAAAATGAAATTAAAGCCATTTTCTGTGCTTTTCAAACTACAAGTCATCCTGAAAGAGGGTGGAGAGAATTTTGGTAGAAGCAGCTTAGCAGAGAAGGGAAACACTGGACTTAAGAGGGATATGTAAGGAAGAGAGGGACAGTGAGTGAGAGAGAGAGTGCAAGAGAAGCAATTTTATTTAGCTTTTCATGTGGCTCTTGTTGCTCTGACCCTTCATAGTGTACATGGTACAAGGGTTGAAACCCACATACTTGCACATGCCAGGCAAGTGCCATAACCACTGCGCCACCACTCCAGCCCCTAAGACAAGGCTTTTGATCAACTTAACACAACTGCCTTGAAATCTGCTTTTAGTTAGAAGAAAGACTTCAGTTCTGCCAATAATTTTTAGCTATTAGACTTTGGACTTTGAGACAAATTTCCAGGGGTCTTCCTTACTTCATACTTTTTGAGGGAATTTATAGATCTTTGCCATTATAGAAAATCTAAAATAAACTATATTCCAACTGTGAAAAAAATTCTAGACTAAAACAGAAACCTAATGACCACTAGTCATAATCAGTATTTCAACTTGGGGAGTATTGACATCTTTGAAAAAATTGAATGTCCTGATCCATAAATCATACCACATATCTCTAGTTATTTAAAAGTGCCATTTTTCTGAATAATGTTATATAGCTGTCAGCATCTAAAACATTTACCATATGTATTTCACTTTTGATGCTATCAATGCGTTGTTAAATGCTACTATAAGTGGCATTTAAGCTTCAATATGTGGTTATTTCCAGAATTTAGAAATATGTTTCTGTTAATGCACTTTGAGCCCTGCACCCTTGATAACTTATTAGATCTAGCTTCTTTTCATAAGTGTCATAAGATTTTTCTACATAAGTAATAAAGTTTTTATGAATAAGTCAGTAATATTTCTTTCTTTCCAATAAGCATATATTTATTATTGTTTTAAGACATCTGTGTTTTATTCTTATCTCAGTAGCAAAGCATTGTTTTATAATTAATTATGAATGTCAGCAACTGAACTTTGATATAGGCTGTTTATCAGATTGAAGAATCTCTTCCCTTGCTGATTTGCTGAAAGTTTTTATCAGAAATCAGTGTTAGTGTTTGTTAAATATTTTTTCTTTACTTTTTCAGGTGATTTTATAGTTTATTCTCTTGTTAATATTCTGAATTATATTGAATTAAAATAACTTAGCATGATACTTTGAACCATGAATTCTTCTCATACATTGCTAGATTAGATTTGCTAAAATTTTCAGAATTTTTATATCATTGTTCAGGAGAGACATTATAACTTGGTTGTTTCTTTCTTTGTTTCCTTATCTTTTTTGCACCAGTAATCCTGACCTCAGAAAATGAGTTTGGAAGCACTCACTTCTCTTTAATAGTCTGCAAAAAGATTGTGTAGAATTTGAATCCTGTTGTGTTTATTGATATTTGTTTGTGAAAAAAAATATGGCTTATCTTGATAAATATTCTGTGTGCCTTTTAAAAGATAAATATTCTGTTTGTGTTGGGTACAATATTCTAAAATGTCAGTTGGGTCAAATTGGTTGATAGTGGTGTTTAAGTATTCTAAATCCTTAGTGATTTTGGCCTTGTTCTTGCAATTATCAAAAGAAAATTGCAGAAATCTTTACCTATGATTATAGATTTGTCTGTTTCCCTTGTATTTCTTCAGGTTGTGTTTTGTGATTTTTGGAGGTTATTATTCAGTATGTAAACATTTAAGATTGTTATTTAATCTATAAATGTATGCCTTTAACATTATAAAATGCCTTCCATCATTGTTGGTATTCTTCACTGAATATACTCCACTGAAATATACTGATGATAACCATGTGGTTATTCCAATGCTTTCAAATTAATTTTAGCATGGGTATCTTTTTCCAATCTTTTATATTTAATATATACTTGTGTCCATATTTAAAGCAGGTTTCTTGTAGGTGAACTAGAGCCTGCTTTCATATTATTTAATCAAATCTGACAGTCTCTGCCTTTTAATTTGTGTATTTAAGCCATCTACATTTAATGTGATTTGTTAATATTGAGATGAAACTAGATTTTTGTTCTGCTATTGGGTGGGTCTGATAAGCTGTTGTCAGGAAAGTCCATTTCAGTGTTAACAGCCAATCACAATAGGGGATGACTGCCAGTGTCAGCTCCAAAGGGTGCAGCTGGAAAAGCTGGAGAGTTGTGAGTTGTAGCTCTTAACTGCAAACGTAAACCCTCTAGAGCTACAGGATATTCCAGCTATTCACTGCTGATTTTTTTTCTGGATTCTTGTCTCATGAAGTCAAAGAATGAAATCCACCAATGAGGAAGAATAAAAAGAAAAGAGTAGGATTTTTTTCAGGTATGAAAATATAAAACAGAACTCTTGGGAGTGAAAGGGGACCCAATAGGGTTTGCCACTTAAGTATGCCAATGTAGAGGTTTATATCACACTTGGGTCAATGTTATTGGTTCAAATTTATGCTACTCAGGTCTTGGAAGGTATCAACACTATTGGTTAGCCCTTGAGTCTGAACTTGAAAGTCTGTGCTCACTTCCATTTTCCTTTAGTTCGAGGGCTGGGCCTTCCACCAGAGGGTAACAGAAGGGCATGCATGGATTACCTGGGCCCTGACTTGCCATGCCTCAGATCTGTGAGGGCATGCCAGGCTCCCCACAGGTGTGATCTGGGCTCACTGCACTCGATCCAGACAGCCCAGGCTGTCATTCCACCACTCCAGCACTGCTTCTCACCACGGTTTGATGGGATGACTTTGTGGCTTGGTGGCTAAGGAGCCATGTCACTATAATTAAATTTAAATTTACCAATTTGCTATTTGTTTTATTTGTTCTGACTATTGTTTTCTTTTTGTATTGCTTTCTTTGGATTGACATTTTTATTATCTATTTTATTTCACTTGGGGGCTTGTTTTCTTCTTGTGGTTATTATGGGTTATAGTATGCCACTTTAACTTATCACAGCTTACTTTAAGTGATATCATACAGCTTCATGCATAAGACTCTGATAATGGTATACTACATATCTTCCTCTCAATTTTATGATATTCTCACATATTTTATTCCTACATATATCATAAATTCCAAAATATTTTGCTATTATTTTTTGCTTTAATTATCTTTTGCATTGATTTAAAAATATAAAAATATTTGTCTTATATAATTCATTCCTTCTTCATTCCTTTTTTATAAACTTATTATTTATATGTCCATCTTGGAAAAATATTATTCTTTCACTTTTTTAAGTTTGAAAAAATTCCTTTCTGTCCTTATTTTTGAAAGATACTTTCATTGAACATAAAATTCCAGACTGACAATGTTTTTGCTCATGAATTTAAATATATTTTTCCTTCATCTCCTGGGTTATATTCTTTCTAATAAGAAAAGTGTTCTTATGCCTGGCTTTGTGTGTGTGTGTGTGTGTGTGTGTGTGTGTGTGTGTGTGTGTGTATAGTCTCCCTTTCCTCTGGCAACTTTTCAAATTTTTTTACTAATTTTAAGCAATTAATTTGGAAGGTAGCTCTATGTAATTTTCTTTCTTTCAATGTGTTTGGGGCTCACTAAACTTCTATATAATGTATTTACAGATTTTTAAAATTTATATTTTAAGGAAGGCTTCATCCATTATTCCTTACAATATCCTCACTCTACTTACTTTCCTTCAGGGATGATTACAAATATACATGTTATTTGCCATCTGAAGTTGTTCCAAAGAACAGTGAATCTCTGTTCATGTTTTTTTCTCCTCAGTCATTTTGTATCAATATTATCAAAATATTTATCTTGGATACTTGCTATTACTTTTCTTTAGGTTCAATAATTGTTCTGCAAGTTTAGTTTGCTCTTAATTGCAAATATGGGAATGATGAACTTTAGAAATTTGATTTGGGTTTTTCTATATTTTGCATGTTTCTACTTAGCAAGTTCTTCTTGTAGTCTGCCTTGTAAAATATTGTTTTAATGGTTGTTTTTTATGTTCTTGTCTACTAATTCCATTATCTGTGTCTTTCAGCCTCTGTTCACATGTCTTGATTTTTCTCTCTCAACTCATATTTCTGTCTGAAATTTTTTAAATTGAAGTTTAGACATTGTTAATTTTACTTTATTTGGTAGGGATTTTGTTGTTGCTATTCCTATAAATAATCTTGAGTGTTATTTTGGGAACACTGTTATTTCTGAAGATGTGTTGGGGAGGGATATAGCAACCTTCATCCATTGTTATATTCTTCCCACTACCAAGACAATACCATTCTGAGTATTGTATCTGAAGCTCCTTAATTTTGAGGTTTTCTACTCTGTTTGATGGGGACATTAACCATTTCCACCCCTGTATGAACGCTTAGAAATGCCCTAGCTGATAATATTCAGTGATTCTTTCTCTCCTCTCTGGTGGTCCCCTGACAGATACATGTTGATCAGTATTCAGCAGAATGAGGGTAGAAGATGAGTGGGGATCTTCAGATTTCTTTGTGCATTCTTTTGGCTCTGGTTCTCTTCCCTGGAAATATTAGCCACTTCATCCTCCTCACACTCCCAGCTCCATATGAACAGCGGGATCTTCATGAACTGCTGCCTTGAAACTCTCCCCATGCTATAAATTGGAGCTGGCCTAAGACTCACTTATTTCCTTCCTCTCAGATATCACTGTCCTGTTTTGCATGAAGTTCAAAGCCTGAAAGCTATTCATTGTGGTTTGAATCTTTAATGCACCACCAAAAAATGTTCAAGTGTTAGGCTATGCAGGAATATTCAGAGGTGAAATCTTATTCCTGATACCTCTTTCTCTCTCTTTCATTCTTTTTTCCTCTCTCTCTCTCTTTCCTCACATATATACCTCTGAACATTCCCAAATAGTTTGTTCTTTTAATAGTATGGAGTTGTCATCTTGCCAGAGTCAGCAAGCCCTGCCATTGTGATTTCTTGAATATCTCATAGTTTGGCTAACTATTAAATCTAAGAAATTGTCATGGTTTGGATATGAGGTATCCCCAAATAAGCTAATGTGTGAGACAATGCAGGAATGTCCAGAGATAGAATGATTATATCATGAGAGCTGTGACATCATCAGTGAACTAGGTGCATTAATAATTCAAATGGATCGTTGGGTGGTTACTAAAAGAAGGTTTGGCATGACTGGAGGAAGTAGCTTACTGGGGGCTATATACATACATATATATATATATATATATATATATATATATATGACTTCTAAGTCATATATATATATATATATATATATATATATATATATATATATATATATTCTGGCCCCTTCTCTCTATCTATTTCTTTTTCTCTGCTTCCCGGCTGCTATGAACCGAGCAGCTTTCCTCTGCCACACCCTTTCACCATGATGTTCTGCTGCGTGTCAAATCTAAAGTAATTTAGTCCACCAAACATTGACTGAACCTCTGAAACTGTGAATTCAAAATAAACTTACTTCCTCTAAGTTGATCTTGGCAGAAATTTTGGTCACAGCAAAATACAAATGATCAGCATATGATTGATTATATAATTTGTTTTGTTTTATACTTGTTTCAAGCAGAACAGTAAATCTTGTTCCTAATGATGTATCTTGACAAATGTGGGAGTTTCTGGAAGAGTCTAATTTAATTATGATCCTTTCTATTTTTTTTCTGGTAAGCTTGGAATCTACACATATTGAACTAATGAAGTAATTGTGAAATTTCCTATTTTCATTGATACTCTCATTTAAATAAGTTTCTCTTGTTGAGGAGCCTGTATGGTGCCATTGGAAAGTGGAGCCAGTTAATTCATGAGTGCAACTTGAAATTTGTTCACTTTAAGATTTATTCAGCACCTATGCAATAATCTTGAGGAAATAACAGTGGACATTTAAATAATCCAAAGGAAAGTGGTCAGACCATATTTCTGGTTAAAAATACAGTGTTTCTACAAGATGAACTGAGTCTAGATACTACTAAAATGCCTAAGAAAAAAAACCCTTTTTATTTTCTCAATAACTTAAACACTATTATACCTACCTAACATTTATGTTCTCGAGTATCTTATTCATTAGATTTTCTCAAATTTAATGAGGCTTGATTGGTGTATAAAATGCTGTACATAATTAATTTTCATGAAATTTGTAAATTTGGTCATACACATACACTTGTGCTACCATCGTTATAGTCTTAGTAATGAACACGTCCATCACCTCCAAAAGTTTCCTTGTGGTCTTTTTTATTTTTTTGTTGTTTATTTTGCTGTCATTGTTTGGATTTTTCCCTACATTTCAGAAGGGATAGTAATTATTTCTGATTAGAGTCTGGGGACACCAGATGTGATGGTCCTGCCCTCCTGGAGTCTGGTGGGTTCCTCATGGATGCCTCATTTTCCTTCATATGGAACTGGCCCATGGTTCATCTTCATATTGAATAGGGCCCAGATTTATCATCAAAGCTAGAACTTGACATTCTCTTATTGATCAAACTATAGTCAGGAATATATGTGAGATTCCATGAGCCATATCATTTATACTTTGGGCAAAAGCCACTTTACTCATTAATATGATCCTGAAAATTAGTGTTTCTTATATTTATCTCCTCATTTTCTTTGAAGTCAGGACAGTGATAATTATAAAAACTTCAGTATTCCCATGAAGATAGAAGTAAGTCTCATTGGCCACTGTTTATATTTTATCTCTTGTACTTGTTCTCTTTATCTTCAATTATTTATTTGACTAAAGAATTAAACAAATTAGAAGAGCAATAAATAATCCCTTGAAGAGTTTTCCAATAGTCCTTATGGTGGAATGCTTGTTATAATATGACTTTAGAAAAATACTTTACAAAATATAAATCAAGTTTTAAGAAAGAATATTTTTAACTGTCAATCTTATTGAAAATACTGTGTATTTCCTGGAAAAACGTATATGGAAAGCAGAGATATTAACTGCCCATTCAAGGGTTAGCTGCAGCAATTTACTATTGTATCTTATGGAATCTTTGCTGAATCTATTCTAGTTACTTAAGTTGTTCTAGAAACATGGTGAAAACTCTTGAGTAAGTTGAAAATATACTTTAAATTTAGATTATTTTAATATTAAGACAGAATCAGAAGTGAAAAGTCTACCTAGCTTTAAGACTAGAACTATAGTATTCAAGCCTGCATGGGGTAGAGGAAGGTACAGACACACATGTAAGTGACGCAATAGACAACCCAGAAAGAGTCCCACATAGTTATGTTTAATTGATTCTTGAGAAAGGTAGAGAGGCACTTTAATGTGTAGGAAAAAGAAGAAGAAGGAGGAGAAGGAGAGGAAGAAGAAGAAGAAGAAGAAGAAGAAGAAGAAGAAGAAGAAGAAGAAGAAGAAGAAGGAGGAGGAGGAGGAGGAGGAGGAGGAGGAGGAGGAGACAAGCAAAAAAATACACAAATTTACATAAAATAACTCAAAATGGATCAAAGGCTTAAATTTAAAACATAAATTTATACTTTTATAAAAAATGTAAAAAAAACCCATCAGGATCTACAGCTTAGTTAAGAGTTTTAGATTTGACACCTCAAAACACAGTCTATGAAAGAAAAAAATGTTAGACATCATCAAAATTAAAAACTTCCTCATCAGAAGAACTTTTCAAGAAAATAAAAGGACAAGCTACTAGATGGGAGAAAATATTTTTAAATCACATATTTGATGAAGATTAATATTTAAAATATATAAAGAACTACAAAAATTCAGCAAACAATTCAATTTAAAAATGAGCAAAAGTTTCCATTTCACTGAGGAGGAAATACAAATGTGAAATAAACACATGAAAAGATGTGATATCATCCACCACCAGGGAAACACAAATTAAAACCACAGCAATTCCTGCTCATTGTCAGAATGCCTAAAATAAGAAATAACTAGATCACCAAGTGCTGATGAGGATGAGGAGAAATCACTTAGTGCTGGTGAGAATATGAAAGCCACACTCAGTATGGTAGTTTCTAAAAGCAAAACCACCATATGACACAGCAATTGCATTTCAGAGAAATGAAAAATTTTGATTGCACGAAACCTATCTATGAATGTTTATCACAGCTTATTAGTAAAAGTGAAAATGTGGAAACAATGTGGATTCCATGAACATGTCAATAGTTAAGCAGAACTCGGTACACCCATAAGTACCAAAACCACCATAAGACGCAGCATTTTAAAAAAGTATATTCAATGAAGTGTCAGAGCAGTGAAAGCCACACAAAAAAACTAAATAAAATTGATTCTGTCTCTCTCTCTCTTACTGTCCCTCTCTCTAAAAAAAAAAAATACTATTAATACACATAAAAACTTGGGTACATCACTATGAATGAAAAAAAAGTCACTCTTACAAGATTACATATTCTATGATTACAGCTGTAAAAAAATGGAAAAGCAAACAAGTGGTTGTCAGGAGGGTATGAAAGGCATACTAGAGGGCATGGCTGCAGAAAGGAAATGGAGCTTTGTAGTGGTGGAACTGTTCTGCTTCATCACTGTGTCAATATTGACATCCTGGTTGGGATACTTCATTATACTTTGGCAAGATATTACCCTTGGGGGGACTGGGTAAAAGACACAGATACCCTTGCACTATTTCTTACAATTGCATATGACTCTATAATTATATTGAAATAATGTGCTTAACAAAATGTTTTTGAGTTTCTAGTCAAAAGACAGAAAGAGAAATGATAACTGATTTCGAGTGCTTAAAGTGTTACTTCCTGTTCTTTCTGGAGCAATAGTATGCCTAGCCTTCTTTTAAACACTCTAAGGAAAAAATTAGAAGGGGTTATAGAAACCTTGAAGGTTTGCGGAAAATTTCCTGGTGACCGTCTTACATAATTTTACTTACTTAATTGCTAATCACAAATTATAATTCCCTGAGTTTGCTTTTCACTGAGCAGGGTTCTTTTAAGATCTCAGATCCATTCAAATTCTTTTTTTTTTTTAAGAGAGCAAGACAGTGAGAGAGAGAGAGAAAGAGAGAGAGACAGAGAAACAATTTTATTTCATTTAGTTTTTCATGTGGCTTTTGTTGCTCAGAGTCTTCACTGTGTACATAGTGCTGGGTTTTGAACCCGCGTACTTGCACAAGCCAGGCAAGTGCCATATCTGCTGAGCCACCACTCCAGCCCCAGCCAAATTCTGAAAATGTTTCTGGTCACATGTTGGCCAGGCATGTCCTGAGAATCTCTTCAGGGTCAGTGTTGTTTTGCATTATTGATGAAGCAAAAGTTTTGTGGGGATAGAGTATTTACATTATTCTAAATCCTTACTACATATTGTAAATTACAGAAAAAGCATGGTGATGGAGACTGGGCAGAGCTGTGGACAAACAGGCTCTTAGAGGTATGTGCAGCAAATTTCTAGCTTTACCTGAAGCTTTGGTGAACTGAAAAGACAGATGCAGTGCTGTCTGCAAGTGTAGGAGAGATACTGATTCTCATTTTTCTGTTCCTACTCCATTCTTCATAGTTCATCTGCTTTTCATTCCTATTATTTGAATGGCTGATGGAGTACCTTTTAAAAACACTCAAAATGTCATTGTGTGGATTGAAAGATGTATCACACCATAATCATATGTTCTCAAAGAATTTTCACAGTGCTCATTTTCATTAGTCTGATTAAGTATCTCCTAAGCAGCAAAATGACAGCATCTGAATTATCAAGGTAGATATTGACAGCATTAGTTTTCTAAGTCTTCTCCAAAAAGACATATCAGTTTGTAAATTAGGAGATTTTCCTAAAATTATTTGTTGACATTTTCTAATCCCTCTTCTAATTCTGTTAGAAAAAATAATGATTTAATAGTGCTCTCTGGCTTTCAATTATTGTTCTGAATTCCTACATGAGTATGTGCAAGAATTCTCAAGACAGTTGGGTGATCAGCTATTATCTGTCATGCAGAGGTTAGGATTAGTCACAGGCTGATTCCATCCACTGGGCAAAACATTATTTAAAAATAAGTCTCTCTGATGGGCTCTAGTTCTTCATGAAAATGCATCACTATAATAAAATATCTCTATCACTCTAGGGAAAAAGTAAACAAAAATTGCCATTGGTGTTCTGAGAAAGCCAGTTAGCCCACATTTTTACCTATGGATGAACATGAGTGCTTAAATATCTTTGATTATGAAAAGTTTATAATCTGTTGATTCCAAAAAAGATATGACCAAGTTGTTATTCTGCATGTTTGAATAGAGTTACAAAAGCCTGAGGATGGGAGGGAAAGAGGGATTTGGTTTTTTTGTTTGTTTGTTTTATTTTTTGTTTTAAGAGAGAGGGACAATAAGAGAGAAAGAGCTATTCAATTTTATTTAGTTTTCATTTGTTCTGACACTGCTGTGTACATGGTGCTGGGATTTGAACCCAGGTCCTTCCTAGTGCAAGTTGCGTGTGCAACTGCTGAGCCACTGCTCCAGCCCTGAGGAAGGATTTCTTAAAAGAGGAATTTTTGTGCAATATTATCTAATATTATATTACATTTAGGTTATCTGTCAGAGTACTATTGCCTAATTTAAGATGAGGTTAGTAAAAAAAAAAATAACTGAGGGCTTAAATTTTCCAGTTACATTAACTTTAGCTCAGTTATTTAACAAAGGACTCACAAAATCCATTACTGGGCAAAGGCATAGGAGTTAGACTCTCCTTGTTCTCACTTTTTCTGTTCTGTAGAATCATTTATATTAGATATGGATTGTCCCTCTAAGGTTTACTAGAAGTTAATTATATAGATATCAAGAATTTTATCCCATCGTTTAATAATTAAAATTCTCAAGCATAAGCAAAATTGAAATAATTTTAGCTGAGAATGCTGTATGCACACCTAGAATCAACCATTAACATTTCACTCCGCTTTTTCTATCACTTATCTGTTCATATGCGCATTCTTTTCACCAATTAGTATGTTTGATTAGTAAGTAGAGTTCCATTCTTAATTCTGCTGCTTTAGTGTTGTAAATCAGTTCATTTAAAAAATTTTGTAATGAGTGGCTTTCCCCTTAGTTTCACAGCTTTGATATAAAGTTTTTAATATGATCCATGCTATATTAACAAGCTGTTATGTTTTAACACTGCATTTTCTCTTCGCTCTTTTATAAATTGAGCATTAGCCAATTCAAGAAACAAGTTTTACAAATTACAATAGATCAATGTTAGACAATGTCTTCTGACCACAATGCAATAAAATTAATCATTAATGGTAAAAGAAATTTCAAAACACCTCTATACATTTGGAGATTTGAAACATTTCTAATAATGTGATTTCTATGGTGATGTATGTGTTACATATGTTGCTTGTGTTACTTTCCAGTAATATCAACTGTGCCCACAGCATTTAATTAATTTGTCCTTATATTCAATATGCATTTTTCTTTTGAATTACATTAGTTCAAATCTCATTTTCTGTCCTTCAGTAAGATACTACAGTTTTATTTGTTTGGGTCCCATGCTGGTGTTACATGACTAATGCTATCATGGCAGGACCAATAATTTTCAAACAAGCTCTCTTTCTGTGGGATTCCATATAGAGTTCAGTGGATTTGAGATCCTCAGTGCCTGTCTCCCTCACTTGCTTCAACATGTCTCAAAACTGTCATCCCATCTGTTCTTGCTGTGAGATGGCATGTGTCACTGACTTTTTTACTCAGATTTCTGTTCCTATCCAGATTCCTTGTTCTTCTTCTGAACCTGAAAAAAACGATGCTTGAAGAACATTTGCAGGACACACAAAATGACAATTGTGTATTTCTGTAGATGGTATTGGTATCTCAGAATAGTACATTTCTCTTATAATTAGATGGATTTTCCCCCAGTGCTCAGAAGGAGTAACAGGAAGATTGTGGACTGAGAACACTGTCCCTAGGCTCTCTTCATTTGCTTAGTCACAAGATGCTACAGGAACCTAGACTTAATAAAAAATAGCAGCTCATACTTCCTGAGCACTTACAGCGTGGCAGACAGAGTGCTGGGGGATTTATGAACAATGACTCACGTAGTTTGGATATGGATATGTTATCTCAAAGTAGTTATAAATAATATTTTAATGTTTTTTTTCCTATAGTGAGATGTACATGGTGTTGTTCTCACCAATTTATTTCAGGTGGAAAAATTAGTTTTAGTTCAGAGTCAGTATTAACAAGTTTAGCAATAAACAGGTTTTCTGCATTTTCCTCTTGCCCTTGTGGTTAAGATGAAGTTAAGATTGCCACAATGCATGAGATTAGCATAATTTCAGTTACTATTTGCATAGGCTGTGGAAAAATATGCAAAGTCAGTCAAATGCAATTTCTTGTTTGGTCTTTAATGCACTTAACTCTTGCCATGGACTGTATTCGATTGTAAATGATTCTTGCAATTCCTTTTACTATTTTCCTCTCCGTTCATTTGATGCTGTTTACAAAAGCTATATTCACAGCCTCTGCATGTTTATTTAATGGTTACGCTAATATTTAAATAGAGGAGAGTGAAGCGCTTGTGCAGTCTTTTTGCACTCTGTGGAGGCAGAGTCTGGCTTCATTATATTTTCCTGCCAACTGAGATTTACAATAGACAACTGTTTATAAATGTCGGCAACTATGCTTTCACACTTCATTTGTTTTTAGCTCTACAGTGTATCTAAAGATCACAAAGCCAAGAGATGCAGGTTTTAACTCTCATTTTATTTAACTTATTTAAACTTGCTCTTACTCTTTATTCTGGGCAAAATCTCCTTTCGATCACTGCATAGACAAAGATTGCACTTAGCCAGGATCTGCCCTGTTTTCATTCCCTTGAAGTTTCCTGAAGGCTGGGCAGTGGCTCAGGAGGCTGAAGCAGGAGGATCCCAAGTTAAAAGCCTAAGTCTCAGCAACTTAGAGAGACCCTATCTCAAAATTAAAAAAAAAAAATTAAGAATGGGCAGGAGATGTGGGATGTGGCTCACTGGTTAAACACCCCTGGGTTCATTCCCTGGTACCTAAATAAATAAATACATGTCATGAAGAAGAGAAGAGTGCTTCCACCAACTGGTATTGAAAGAAAGAAGTAAATCAAACAAACAAATGCATAAATCTTTAACCTGCATTGAAATATGCTCTTCCTGGAGATTCTGATTTCTATCACACATTTTTTCGCTTTTAAAAACTGGATTACTAGTTAATCTTTTACTTTTCCCTACCACTTCAATATAGACCTGGGTTTTTTCAAGAGTGATACTATTGACATTTTAGTACCAATAAATCTTGGTGAGAAGTCTGTTCTGTGGCATTGTAGAATGTTTAGCAGCTTCTGCCCTCTATCCTACAAATGCCAGAGTACCTCCCCAAAATAGTGACAACAACAATACATCTCTGAACATTACCAAATGTGTCCTTGGGAGCAAAAGAATCCCCTAGGCCGAGAACTACTGACAGAGCATAATAAATACACAGTATGTTTAGTTATAATTATAGATAATTTCAATCTCATATACAGAAAACAAGCAATTGCAGAAACCAAAGGCAACTACTAGAGCAAAATGTTTTGAAATTTTATATTTAAATGCATATATAATATTTAAGAAATTGATCAGATTTACCAAAACTAATTAATCTAGAACATGGGAATAATGTTAATATGACCAAGAGAATATTGCATTATAACCATAAGGGCTTAGCAGCTGGCTCTTATGCAATTTATTTATATTATGGTGACTAAGAAGTATTACATTGTTTTTGTTCAGCAATTTTGAAATTCTTATTCTGCTTTAAAAACTGTGTATAGAGAAGGAGATAGAAAATGGAAAAAGCAGTGTGGTTGCATTGAGGTAAAATGTTGCATGACAATTTTTCTGAAGATATAATCTTCATAGATTTAAGAAATACATACATTGTCATTATCTATTATCTCATTTTTTCCAAACCACTGCATACTATTGCAGATGTCCAAAAAAATTAATGTTTTATTAATTTTAGTCAGTGAAAAAAGCTTATTGTACTTATAAAAAATCATTTCATAAATTCTTTTTTGCTTTTTCTATTGCTATTAAAATAAAATTAATAAAAGCTTTTTGGTTAAAAATGTTTAGGTATCTGTTTTTATAACTAGATTAAGATGATTTTTTAAAAAGGAAGATTTTGTGTTGGGAATGGAACGTAAGGCTTTTAGACAAGTACTCAACTATGAGCCAAATTATCTAAACTGCTTTACCAACTATTCACATATCATATTTTTGTAGGTTTAACTTGCAGTTTCTCTTTACAATATATTTTCAAGATGTATTATGAAAATTCACTCATTTGTAATGGATATAGTAATTTTCTCTGTAAGAATATGTCATGAAGAATTTGCATCTCTCTACTGTTTTACTCTTTTTTTGTGATGTTGTAACAAAGGCTGGATAGTTTATTCTTTTTTAACTGTTTTTGCTCCTGTTGGCTTTAGGAAGCAGTAAGGAACAACATTTTCCTTTTATTTTTCTTTTTAATAGAAGGGGTGGGGGAAAGAATCAATTTTATTTATTTTTTATTTGGTCTTTTTGGTTTCTTTTTAATTTTTTATTGAGAAGTTGAGTTATTGCACAATAATAAAGGCATATATAGTAACAATATGATATGCCTATTAAACCAGAATTACCCCCACATCACCCACACCCCAGTCTTTTGAGTCTTCTATATTTCACCCCTACAAATGATATAAATGCTTAGGTTATGAGTTTTACAGAATTAAATGATTGCATAAGTATTATTTGGATTCTCAGGGGGGTAAAGAGTGTGCTACATTTTTTATTGTCTCCCTAGATCCCTCCCTATTCTCCCTCCTTCTCCCCTCCCCACCCCCTACATATCTATTGTTGCCCTAGATTATGTGCTGCTGTGCCTTTGCTGGGTCTAATACATGAGTTTGACCACCTTTCACACAGGCCTGGATTTAGCTCCAGCCTCCACAAATGAATGAAAACCTTTGACCCTTGAGTCTCTGGGTTTGGCTAATTTCACTCAACATGATTTATTACATTGCCATCCATTTACCTTCAAAGGCCGCAATATCGTTATTTCTAATTGCTGAGTAAAATTCCATTGTGTGTGTATGTATGTATATATATCTCACAAATTTTAGGAGGAAAGAGATTTTTTAGGGGCTCACAGTTTCACAAGTCTTGGACCACATGAGGCTGGCTCCACTTGTTGGGGCTCAAGGTAAGGCTGAACACCATGGTGGCAGAGTGTGGCAGCGGGATCAAGGCATCACATCAAGAAGCAGAGCAGAGAGAGCAACCCCATGCCAGATACAGAATATAAACCCTAAAGGCATGCCCCCAATGGCCCACCTCATCCAGCCACACCCTACTAGCCCGAAGTTGCCAGTTAATTCCTATAAAGGGGTTAACTCACCGATTGGGTTAAGGCTTTTATAACCCAATCATTTCACCTCAACCTTCCTGAATTGTCACACATGAGATTTGGGGGGACACCTCACATTCAAACCATAACAAGCATTAAGGTATTCATGGAGGAAGAGCCATTATGGCCTTTTCATCTCTCATTAGGTTTTACTTCCCAAGTTTGTGCATTGAGGATTAAGTTTCCAACACATGCTTTTTAGGATGCACATTAAGAACCATAGCACCCACTGGTATACACTGAGGTCATTTGCATTGTTTCCCTATTCTCAATGATACTGCAATGAAAGGTCTTATCCATGACTTCCTGTGCATCTATGTGATTGATTTCTAATGTTATGTGCACGTTTTATTGCCAATTCATGAAAATAGATACACAGGTATCAGATATTGACTTGTATCGATATTACTGAAAAAACCTGCATTTACCTTATTTTTTGCAACAGTTAATATTTTTGATTTTCTAATAACCTTGGTTAATCTGATGGATGGATTCACAATTAGTGTTTCATAGTTTAAGTTTGTATTTCCCTACCTAGTGGTACCATGGGTTGCATTATCTTCTGCCTATTTACAGGACCCATATAGCCGGCTTCTCCTGAGATCAGACCATACCACTGAGAAGTCTACTACTAAGCTCAAGCACTGGCCAAGTGAAGGCTGTTATGGGGTGTGTGGAAAGAACCTGGACACACAGGCTCTGGTATTCATACAATATGTGTACATGAGACCTTTGGGAATGAGAAGGCAACAGGGTTGGACTAAGTCCCTAGTATAGATCGGGGCTTGCTTTCTGTGCACCACCACATGTGAGCTCCCATTCGTGTGTTTCCCCAGATCCCATGAATACTAGGGCTGTCTCAACTTTGTGTGTGTTTCTACACTCTTTATCAGGTTTAACTAGCCTGTTTTTCTTTTCGTATACCAATCTTACATTGTCTTAGCTAATATAACGATGAATCAAAAGGTTAATTGCCCTACCAATTTTGCTCAATATTATCTATTTATTTTTGTTCTTTTTGTTTTTATTCTTTATAAATTTTTAGATTAGAGTATCAGGTTCCCCTGTGTCCTTTAAACTATCTGATTTTTTAAAAACTATTTTTGTTTATTTATTTGTTTGTTTTTAGTTTAAAAGGTTTTCTTTAGCTTACTCTATGGATTTTCTCTCTTATTTCTAAGTCCCACACATTGGTGTTAACCTCTAAATCAGTTGTTCTTGACCAGGGATGATTTGGCCCTCCTTGGGACATTTGGCAATGTCTGGGTGCATTTTTTATCATCATAGCTGGAGGAAGAGTTGCCATAGACAGCTAATGTGTAGAGACCAGAGATGCTATTGAGCATCCTACAATGCACAGGACAGCCTGCACAACAGAGGTGCCTGACCTAAAAGACCAGGAGAGGTCAAACTGAGAAACTCTGCTCCAGCTAACACAGGAACATGTAGAATCTATTGTGATGCATTATAACTCATATGTACACATGAATGTATGGATGTATATGTTTGTGCAGGGGTATATTATAATCAGCATTTAGCTAACTATTTTCCTACTCAAGACTCTTTATCTGGGAGTCTTAAAGCAATTTACTACTGACACCTCTTTAATCCTGGCCCAATGCTCTAGAAGCAAGTGACAATATAACTACCCTTATTTTATTATTTCAGAGACATAAGTAGATTAAGTGCTCTACCTGCGGTCTTTACACAGAAAAACTATTGGAAACATTATTTCATGAAATCTTCTGTCTCAACCATGATGTGACAGTTGATTGTTTCTTTCTTTCTTTTACTTGTAAGTTGCATGACTCTTCTCTCAGGCAACAATACACTTGCCACTTTTTAACATGCTATTGAATTCTCAGCACAGAAAGGAATCTAATTTTAATACACATTTTGAAACTTGGGTAGGTAAGCATAATTTTCAGCTTTACATAAAGCCTAAGGAAAACTTTCATAAAAGATTGTAACGGTTTAGTGATTTAGAATGGCCTAAAAATTAATTTTATGTAAGCTTTTACTAATTAAGACCAAACAACACCATTAAGCTTTAGACTTAATTTTTAAAAGCAAACTGTTGACTGGGAATACAGATCAGTGACTGAATGCCTGACTACCATCTACAAGACCCTGGTTCAATCTCCAGAACTGCAAAAAGAGAAAAATAATAAAAGCAAACTATTTTGCTGTAATCCTGAAAATAGTATTATACTAAAATATTGATTATTAAGGAATCATAAATGTAGATATAGTATCAAAGAGTATTTCATGTTGAGGGCACCAGTCACAATAAATTCATCTTCTTTGCTCTCATAGCTAGTGGAATTATCCTTGAGCATGTAAATAAATGTTTCATTGACTATGCATCAACATAATATGGAAAGACAGATTGATGACCACACATCTGGTCTTTGTGGGATTCTGCGCAGTACTGGGTAGCCAGCTGCATTCTCATTCATCAGGATGATTCATTGACACATTTTTTCATCTTCTGTACTTTCAGAGCCCATATATGTGTTATAAGTATCACAACTGTGCTGAGATCAACGCTATAGACCCAGTAGTTCTCCTCTCCTTCTTGGACATGTGGGATCTATAATTCCTGGGTTTCTTAGTGAGGTAGCCCATGTGACTAGCTGTTGACAAGGAAACATGAAGGGAATTGGCGTAAGACACCTCCAAGTGTAGGCAGTAAAACTCCACTGTGCAATTCTCCAGTCTTTCCTCTTTCCACCCCTGCTGTAGCACACCCTGAAGTCTCCTGATGAATGTCAGTGCCTCCCTTAACCAGGATCCTTGAGTGAGTCTAATTTGCCCTGCTGAACATGTAGCATGCTATGGAACTAAACCTTCACTGTACTAAACCGCTGGAATTCATGGTTACTCATTGACCACAGCATCACCTAGTTCACTTGACTAACCTGAATGGCAATGCTGCTTGCGGCCGCCACCACTGCAAAGACCCTGGAAGATAAATGATCACAACCATATCCTCATGGAGCCCTGGGTCTTTTCTAAAGGAATAATTATTAGAATACAGAGTTATAGCATAAGTTCTAATATTATCACTACCACCATTATCTAATACTTTAACTAAAATAAAATGTACATCAGTTCGTGTATATAGACATCCTCCAAATCATTCAAATTACCTGTGCCATGGTATCCTTATCAAAATAGGTTATTAAAAGTTTAAAAATGAATAGTTTTGGAACATAAAAAGCTTTTTCAGAGAATGTACTTGAATAGCAGCACAGGTTTTATCTGCTCCTTCAGGGAGCACACAAATCAATGAGTGGTAGTTACGTCATTTTAGATCCATGAATATATCACTAGGTGATGTAAGTTGACACTATGTACCTAACCTGGTTCTCTCTATTTCCTCTCTTTCTAGAGATGATGAAACCCAGAGAGAGAAATAACACTATTTTTCTAGTTCCTAAGTGAGGCTTCCCACTACATGGAAAGAGATTTACTTCTCAGGAAAAAAAAAAGTTAAAACAACTTAAAATATCAAACTTAACTTTGTAAGAAGAACCAGGTCTCAGTCATTTGTGCTGCTAGAGTAACCCCCTGTTCCACTTCTAAAAGCAATGAAGAAGGTTTTGTATTCCTTTCCAGGAACAAACCCTAGATCTAAAATCTATCATCTTGGGGACACTGAACAAGTCATTGAATTTCTTTCTGTGGGAGCCCTGAGAAGATCTTTCTCCAAGACAATAAATATATGTGAAAGACTTTTGACCCTGATGTGGAGCAAGGGTTGGGTTTAATGTGCAGTATGGTTTAGGGCTTTATTGTCATTGGAACCTCTGGAAGTTGAACCAGTGCTTCAAACCAAGTAGCCAAGAAAACCTCTTAGTGAGCTCAAGCCGAACAATTTCAAGCTCTGACATTTTTAAGTTCTGAGAAAGATAAGCTTATGTCTCATGCTTTGCTATTGACTTAGAGAAAATTATTTACCTTTCCTTAGATACCAGAGCTTGCTTTCGTAATAAACAAGTCTTCCATCTCTCATCACAGGGCCCCAACCCCAACCCATATTCACCTATATTCTTCCCAGAAATTGTTCAGCACCAAGGCTGACTTCAACATTACTTAGAACTGTAGAAGCATTAGACAATTTACTGTTACTGGTGAAATTGATCTTCTGGCATTAAATTGCACTATTATCATATCATTTTATTGATGCATATTAATTGTACAGAATTTTGGGCTTCCCTGTGACATATTCATATACGTATATAGCATAATTTGATCAATTTCACTCCTCAGTACTTCCCCTTCTCCTCTCCTGAGCCCTCCCCTTGTTTCCCTTCCTTTACCCTTCCACTTCCAAGATGTCCTTCCTCCCCTTTAGCTTCCACGTATGACAGAAAGCATATGGTGCTTCTTTTTTAGTCTAGCTTATTGTGATTTCCAGTTCTACCCATTTTCCTTTAAATGACATAATTCCACTCTTTTTAATGTCTCAGTGAAACTCCATTTGACATATATGCCATATTTTCTTTATCCATTTACCTGTTGAAGGACACTTGGGCTGATTCCACAACTTAGCTTACACGGGTATGCATGTGTCACTGCAGTATGCTGACTTCATGACTTTAATTCTTTTGGAGAGATACCAAAGAGTGGTTTAGCTGGATTATATGGTAGTTTTTAGTATTTCAAGAACCTCTATACTGATTTTCATAGTACCTATAACAATTTACATTCCCACCAACAGCTATCATGATTTCTCAGAAGGACAGCCCAATCAGACAATGACTACTGATTAAAATCTTACTTTTTTCCTTTATATTATTCCAAATTCCAGTCCAACACCCCTCAACACCCCTCCACCTCAGCCACCACTACCAAGCCAACCAAATTCTTCTCTTTGGTGCAACGGAGATGTTTTACAGACAGCAATTTTGTAAAAGTCTTAAGGAAAGAAGTTTAATAATGAATTTAATATTTTCATACTCTCTTAATTTAGTTTTAGCAAAAAAAAAAAAATTAAGTAGCTCAGTTCATAATGGATAGACTCCAAGCAGGTACAATGTTTTTTAATTTCAATGATATTCCCCAAAATAACACTCCTTTGGGCCACTATATTAATTTAGAAATGATTAAACTAAAAGTAGGAAGCTCTACCTTGGTTTGTGAGGCACTTTCTGTCTCACTCTCTTTCTTAATAATTAGTAATGTTACAGAGCTGGGGTGTTCCAGGAAACATGAAGACTCCCCTTCCAACTCCAATTTTTGACATCAAGTCAGAAGGATTTCAGACATGTTGCTCTGAGTAATAGGAATGAACTTATTGGAGGAATAAGAGAAAGGGAAGTGGACACTCACAAGGGGGAGAGTGGATCCTCTCAGAGAGGAGAGAGAGAGTGTGCCTGAAAGAAAACAAAACAGACGGCATCATTAAAACCAGAAACTGTCCAACTATTTGTGATAATAGAGTTACACAAATTATGTAATTAGTTTTATTCTGTTAATTTCATTGAGACTGAATATATAAAGAAAGTGAAGAATTCAACCACTACTTCCAAATAAATTTCCTTCTCACCCCCACCTGCCCCTATCCTCCACTAAAAAACCTTCTAATCACACACACTTGTTCTGTGAGTTCCTTAGGTCTACAGGACTTACAATGTTCCATAAGGGGCTGTCACACTCACCACAGATGTCATTGTGGAGTGTTTATCTCATTTGGGTTCTTGGGGGTAAAAAGCCCTCTTTTCTGTTATCATAGGGCCTTCCTTGGTGCACCAGAGTGGTATGGAGCAGAGGAGGAAGGGGGAGAGTATTCTGGTCTCTTTCCCCTTTTATAAAGGCACTACTCCCATCTTGGAAGCTCAATCTCCTGATTTCATCTAAATCTAATATTCTCCCAAAGTAGCCACCTCCTAAAAACAACCCTTGGGAGTTAAGGTTTCAACATACGTGTGGGGATGGGGAAGGTCCATGAGAGTCCATGATTAAAACTCACACCAGCCAAAGTCAAACGGGTGTGGGGAACTTTATTCAGTGCCATTGCAACAGGTGAGAGAGACTAGAAATGTGTTGGACTTGACTGCATGGAAAACAAAAGGCAGGAGAGTTTTAAGCACTGGGAGGAGCTCCTGGGGCAGTGCCTGAGGACTTTAGGGAGGAAAGTGTTAAGTGCAGAAGGTGGAGCCTACTGTGTGTGCTATCCCTGAGGCAGTAAATATTTTGGGGGTGATTGGACCATCACTGTTTGCTAATAGGCAAAGATGGCAGTTAGGCTCCTACCCTTCCCAAAGAGCTTGGAGCAAAGGAAATTTACCCTCCTGGATGACTACTTTTCAAAAGATGTCTCCCAGGTCCATTCCTGGCTTATAAAATTGGCAAGATGCATTGGAAAAGATTTACATCCCAAAGGAACTGAGAAAGAATGAGCACATTTTCTAAATGTAAATGCTGTAAGAACAGGCCCATGAAGAGCCTGAGTCAGGAAGACTGTGGCTTGAGGGAACTGTCGAGAATGCCAGGTCATGGATCTGTTTTAGATGCTGCTGAACAAGAGCCTCTCCAGAGTATTATTTTTCTATGAAAGCAAATTTGGTGAAAGTGAATTTATTCTGACTCTACACAAGGAGGTTTAGCAACAGATGACCTCACTGGGGGAAGCTTCCCCAGAAGGCAGAATCCACCCAGGCGTAGGCTGAGAGCTGCAGGATGTCAGCGTGCTCCTCTGGAGCCTTAATGATTATTGTATAAAAGCACAAATCTCATTTGCAAATGAAATCAAGTCACCATACAGTTGTCTGAGCATTTGCTTTATCCTCAGATGTAGAGGAATAATCCTTAGAAACTTTTCTCCTTTTTAATGAAATGCACTGGTGGAGTTGATAGCTTGCCCCCTGTATGCACGCATCACAAAATATATTTTCTTATCAAGAATTAAAGACTATTTTTCATTCTCGGCTGAATCCTATTCCACCTCAACTCCTAGTACTTATTTATTTATTTGAGGGAACCTGAAAAGCTTATTTAACATCTTTTTTTTTCCCTTAAAACATGATTCAAATTGTGTTTCTTTGGGCACCAGAAGCCAGAAGTCATCCCATAAATAAAAATTTATTGCATTTTGAAACAGACTCCAACCTGGTTCATGGAAGCTGAAACGAATAGCTTCTGAATGGAAATTAAGTTTTAGCCCTGCAATGGTAACACCTGTCCTAACAAATACGAGTTACTATTTGAAGATTAATTTTTTCAGGCATAAATTCCTCTGAACACTTCTGATCCTACTTCACATCTTACAAGCAAAGGGTACAGTACAAGGAAGCTCAATGTACAATAGTGTGATCTTCACTTCCTAACACTCACCTGCCAGGCCTGGGTTGGGATTTCTCACCCATACCTGCACAAATAGTTTCCCTTAGCTTTTTGCTCCTGTTGACAGTCATCAAAATTACCCAAACTCTAAGCTAAAAGGTTGCCCTAATAGTTGTTTTTCTCCTGATTGCTCAATGCCAATCAATCACAGAACATATCTTTTCTAAGATATGTGGTTTGTGCTCCCCCCGCCCCCATTGGTGCATATTAATTATACAGAATGGTGAGTTTCATTGGGGCATATTCATGCCTGCTTACAACATAGTTTAATCAAATTCATTCCTCATCTCCTCTCTTCACCCTCTACTGTCTCTACCCCTACTCCCCTACACTTATAATCTCCATTTTACAGCATGACATCCCTTTTTATTCCCTTCCTCTATATTCCACATGTGAAAGTGATACTTACATTCCTGAGTCTGGGTTTTTTTTGTTTTGTTTTTGTTTTTGTTTTTTGCTTAACATGATGTTATCCAGTTCTATCCATTTTTCCACAAATGATATAATTTCACTTTTCTTCACAGCTAAATAAAACTCCATTATGCATACATATTTTCTTTATCCATTCATCTGCTGATGGACATCTAGGTTGCTTTTATAATTTGGCTATTAATGAATTGTTCTGCATGCATCACTAAAGCATCCTGACTTTAATTCTTTTGCATAAATACCCAGGGGTATTGTGGCTGGATTACATGGTAGTTCTATTTTTAGTATTTTCAGGAAACTTCACACTGATTTCCATAATAGCTGACTAATTTAAATTTCCAACAAAAATACATAAAAATTCCTTTTTCTCCTCATCCTCATCAGGAATTTTTCTTATTTGTGTTCTAAATGATTGTCATTCATTGGTGTGAGACGGAATCTCAGTGTAGTTTTAATTTGCATTTTCCTGATAGCTAAAGCTATCTAACAATTTTTTATATGATTGTTGGCAATTTGTACATCTTCTTTTGAGAAATGTCTAATCATTTAATCTACCCATTTATTGAATGGTTTGTTGGGGGAGTTTTTTGGTGTTGAAATTTCAAGTTTGTTTTTTGTTTTTTTGTTTTTACATATTCTGAATATTCACCCTCTGTTAGAACAGTTGCTAGCCATGATTTTCTCCCATTCTGTAAGCTTTCTGTACACACTATTAATTGTTCCCTTTGGTGTGTAGACGCTTTTTAATTTGATGCTATTGCATTTATTGATTTCTTGTTATTATTTCTTAAGCTACAGAAGACCTGTTGTTTCCCCTATGTTGTCTATAGGCAGTTGCAAAGTTCCTGGTCTTATACCTAGATATTCAATTCATTTTGGGTGACTTTTTTTTTTAATCAGGTGAGATATAGGGATCTTGCTTCATTCTTCTACAAATGAATATCTGATTTTTCCAACTGTTTATTTAAAAAGTTGTCTTTTTCCTGAATGTTTTTACATCTTTGTCAATAATGACTGTAAGTGCGTGAGTTTGTCTCTGTGTCTCCTATTCTATTCCATTGGTATATGTCTGTAATTTTAGGCCTCTCTCATGAAGTTTTTGTTGCTATGGCTCTGTGGTTTCTATCTTTTGCAATCAGGTGTTCTGATGGGTCCAGAATTGCTCTTTTTGCTTGGGACTGCTGTGCTTATTTTGGGTCTTTTGTTCTTTCATATATATTTTAGAACTATTTTTTCTGGTTCCATGAAAAATGTCTTTGATATTTTGATGGGAATTTGATCGAAACTATAGATTGCTTTAGTTTTATGACCATTTCACCAAGACCAATTTTGCCTATCCGTGAACATTTAGGTCTTTCTACCTTCTAATGTCATCTTGAATTTCTTTTTCCAACATCCTACAATTTTACTTTTAAAGGTCTTTCACCTCCTTGGTAAGATTTATTCATAGGAATTTTATTTACTTGTTTATTGAAGCCATTATAAATGGAATTGTTTTCCTGATTTCTCACTCAGTGAATTCATTGTTGGTCTATAGAAAAGCTATAGTCAGTTTATAGAAAAGTGGTTGCTTTTATATCCTGCTACGTTGCTAAATTTATTTACAAGCTCTACAAGTTTTCTGGTAGAAACTTTAAAGTCTTTTAAGTATAAGATCATATCATCTGCCATATGGATAATGACTTTTTCCTTTCCGATCAATATCCCTTTTATTTCATCTCTTGCCTAATTGCTCTGGCTATAATTCCAAGTACTATATTGAGCAGGAGTAGTTAAAGTGGACTTCCTTCTCTTGTTCCTGACATGAAGAATTCCTTTCGGTTTTTCCCATCCACATGATGCTGGTTTTGTTTGTTATATATAGCCTTTATGATGTTAAGGTAAGTTCCTTCTGTCCCTATTTTCTTTAGGGTTCTTATCATGTGGGGTGTTGAATTTTGTTGAAAGTTTTTCTGTACCTATTGAGAGGATCATGTGATTTTTATTCTGTTTTATGTGTTATTTACCATGATTTGTGTATGTTAAATGTCCTTGTATCCTTGGAATGAAACCAACTTCATCATGATATATAAACTTCTGGATGTGATTCTGAAGTCACTCTGCAAGTGTTTTTTTGTTGTTGTTGTTTGTTTGTTTGTTTGTTTTTCTTTTGTTTTATTAGCCACCAGCACTGTATTTTGTTTTCTTTTTTAGAGCTTTATAGTTATACACTGTAGTTGAATTGGAAATATTTTATTAAAGATTTTTGCATCTATGATCATCAAAGATATTGATCTGTAGTTTTCTCTGTGTTTCTTTATCTGGTTATGGTATCAGGAGGATACTAGTTTCATAATATGAGTTTGTAAGAGTTTCTTTTCTTTATACTTCATGAAATAATTTGGGAAGCATCAGAAATTATCTCTTCTATAAAGAGCTGGTATAATTCATCCATGAGTCTATCTAAGCTTTTCTTTGTTGGGGAGGTTTTAATTACTGTCTAAGTATTATTGCTTGTTATTGGTACACTTAGGGTTTGTAATATTCTCTTGGTTCACTTTTGAAAGATTATGTTTATGTTTAAATTTATCCAGTCTTCAACTTATTAGAAGGTAAGATTGCAAAATAGTCACTAATGATTCTCTGGATTCCAGTTTTGTCTACTGTAATATAACACCCCATTTTAATCTAATTCTGTAAATTTTGGTCTTTTGCTTAGTTCAGATAAGAGTTTATCAATTTGATTCATCTCCAAAGAACCAACCATTTGTTTCATTGATCACATGTGGATTTTTTAATTGTATTTTTTTTATTAATTTTAGCTTTAGGATTAAAGTTCACAATGTCAAATAATGGGGAGAACCAAACTAATCAATACAAAATATAATACCAGTGAAATAAAAAACAAACATTGAAAAAATTAGAATTGCTCAACTCTGGTTCCTATCCACACAGACCTCATCTTGAACCCCTCCTTTCTGGCAAATATAGGCTGCTTTGATAGATCTATGGCATGCCTCAATGGTAACAGGTTCTCTTATAAATAAGAGAAAATGGCCTTATAGTGTTGCAGCCTAGAGGCTAAGTCCCTCCTGGGAACCCAACTACTATGCTCACTGCTGGCAGTCAGTGGTAACGGGTGGTGGCAAGTGATGGAGGCAGGCAGTGGTGACAGCTGTGGTGGTCCTTGGAAGTTTTGTTCTGTGGGCACCACTGTAATTTTTGGTTCATGGTTGCACAGTCTATGATCTTCTTAAATTGGCTTTCCAATACTGTTCCATGTTATTCTCAACATGGCTCCTTGTTTCTGTGCCATGTCCTTCTTAATATGGCTCCCTGATTCCATACTACAACCTTTTCAAGATGGCTCCCTAGGACTATTCCATGACCTTCCTGTAAAGGCAGCTTGATGCTGCACCATAACTTTCATAGACGCATCCCTGAAACTGTACCAGGGACTATTTATCGGAGAGTAGAGAGTACCTCCTCAGTGACAGTATGCTCTATGGATTCTAAGTCTGCTGTCGGTTTAGACTGTACCTCTGCATTGGGTTGAGATCTGAGCTAGTCTCATTCTTTGGGTCTCTGTCTCTTTCCCAACCCTTACCTACCATCTTTGTTCCTATGCAAGGTTACTAGGAGTTTGGAGCTACCTTACTCTCCCATACTGTCTGCTCCCCTCTACAAAGCCTCTAGTTTTGTCTTTTTGCTGTTGTTGTTGGTTTGGTTTGGTTCTGTTCAAAACTAACCTTCAGCACCATCTCAGTCACCCACCTTGAAAAGTTCCTATAGCTGTGCCCTGGAGGAGCCAGTGATCACTGAATGCTTTCAGTCCACCATTCTGGAATCCTCCATGTGTTTTCCGGAGAGGAAATGCTATTCTTTAAGTGTATGATTGCCCACATTTACCTTTAGCTCAAGTCAGCCTTTCTGTGATAATGATGATAACAGCCACAAAATCTGAGGAAATAATTCAGTTTCACCTGTGTGGGGTACATTCAGGGATGTTTGTTTCTACCCACAGGGTGCAGAGTTTTTATTTCTGTTTGTCTCTCATTGAGTAGCACTTCCCTTTCAATTTATTGTGTTATCCTCAATTCTTTTATCTATTGTTTTGTAAAGTTTATGAAGGTTTGCTTTGTTTTGATTCCATAAAGCAAATATTTTCTAAATATTCCTTCTGCTCCTTCTGTACAGATCATTTCTTTTTTTCCTGAGAAATATTTTTCTCTACATATTAAGTGCAATGTTGCCTTGTCCTTTTTTCTAAGGGGTTTTTCACAGATTTTTTTTTCAAATACTTTCCCACCTCCTTTCGTGCTTTCTGTTTGTCATTGTTAATGCTTAAATTTCCTCGTTAGTATAACTAATGTTTGAACTTGGAGGAATATTATTAGAGTTGAGTACTAAGAATTTAATGCTGAGTTTTGGCTAATTAGGGTAAAATTGCTCTCTACCTCTCAACGAGTATGAGTGAATTCCTATAGCATATATTTCCAGCATAAATTCTTTGGTGCTTCAGCCACATGGTTGCTAATTCTTCCTGGTTTATAAATTGAAATTACACATTAAATATTATTTCTTAGTCCCTTGGTCTTTTCAATAGAAAACTGAAAGCATAATAGAAAGTTGACTTTGTTCGCTTCTCCTGTACACATTTTCATGGACGCTTTCTAATTTACCTTCCTTTCTTTCTTTTTTATTTTTGGGATAGAATTTAAAAGGCCACAACAAAAACATCTTTCATTGTTTTACAGAAGTAAGCTGGATCTAGGTATATAGCAATAGAAATAGAGATGAAGATTTTTTCTAACTTTATTACATATTTCTAACTCCTCCAGCAGCAGTCTTGCAATATATATCCTTTAAAAATAAATGTATTGCTGTAAGTAGACACTATTCAGGTCAATATATATTGTGGAGATGAAAATAAAGCAAAACCTATTTGAAAAAAAATATTCCCAGAAAATTTATTCATGAATAATTTAACCTCGTGAAAGTATGAATTTTTCATCTTGCAAGGGTCATTAAGCACTGAAATGGTGATTTCTAGAATGTATCACAATTTGATGAACTACTAACTCTAGGAAATTGCTATGGTTTGGATTAGAGCTGTCCTCCGAAAAGCTTATGTGAAACACAATGCAGGCATGTTCTAAGGTGAAATGACACATTATGAAAGCTCATCACCGGACTAATCCATTTGATGGATGTATAATTTGAATGAACTACAGGGTGGTACCCTTGGGCAGGTGGAGCATGACTGGAGTAATTGGGTCAGTGGGGTGTGCCCTTGAGACTGTGGATTTTGTTTCCTTCATGTGGATTGCATTGCTGTTTCTTTAGTAGCCAGTTCAATTGTAGTCTAATTGCTTTAAATTGCAGTAAGCTCCCTTCGACACTGGCAGAGAAGGGGTAGGCATTTATATAAAATGCCAAAAGTCTCTCCTAAGTCCTTCTGATTTGGTGGGTCTGAAACTCTGAAAGCCATTTCTCTGATTTCATTATCTCTACCCTATATAACAATTCTGGACACCAATTAGAATTTTATAAAAGACAAATTAAATCATTTCACTCTCTTGTTTACAATTCTCAAGTATCTCCCAATAGTTGAGAGGACAGAATCCATGCACAGGATCGCTAATCCAAACACCCAAAACCCACAACACTCGAAAGTGCACCAAAAGGTTTGGGAGTATTTTGGAGTTGAGATTTTTTCATTGGGGTGTTCAACCAATAAATCCTATGTAAATATTCCAAAATCATTAAAACTCTGCAATCTGAAATAGTACTGGTCCCACACATTTCTGATAAGTGAAAACTGAAGCTGTACTTAGTTCTGTATTCTTTGGTTTCTACGTCTGTAGCCGCAGCTCTTCAACTCTCTTGTTCATTTCTTTCTCTTCTTTCTATTTTGCAAAAAGTTCAGTCTCATTGCTGCTCTGACTTTTTTTCCCCCACATATGTCTCACTTAAACACTTGTGTGTTTAGACTCTTATTATTCAATTGTAAACTTAAATGATGTCTGGAAAGTCTTGCCTAACTGGCCCAAGTTCGCTTCATGAATTCTCAATTATATTGTTCTGTTTTAAATTTTTCATAGTAATTATTATTACTTGAAATTTATTTGTTTAATTATTTGTTTATTTTGTGTCTCCACGAACTTGAATATTTTCCATGAGAGGAAGGACCTTATATGTTTTAAATTCCTTGTGCCCTAAACAGTGTCTGAATCATTGTGAGTGCTCAGTGAATATCTATTGAAAAAAGAAGTGAAAGTGAAAAAAGCTGGTGCTACTTGGGATTCTGAGGCAGGAAGATCACAAGTTCAAGGCCAGTATGGGCAACTTAGTGAGGTTCTGTCTCAAAATTACAAATACAAAGGTCTAGGGGTGCCGCTCAGTGTTAAAGCATCCCTGAGTTCAATCCCCATTGCCAAAAAGAAAAAAGAATGTACAAATAAATGCTCTTATCTTACCTTTAAAAATTGCTTATATCTCAGTGCACATAGCAAAGCATACATTTACTACAGCACACGTACTATGTTTATGTTTGTGTATATGTGTGTGTTTAGAACCAGCAAGAGCAGTATCCTAGCTTGAGACTGGAAAATGGCTATCAAAAAACGGCACAGCCACGTCAGAATTGAATGATCTCCACCTCTGTCTCATAGGACTTGCTTCCTTTCAAAGGAGAATTATAGGATATTTATACTTTTTTTTTTAATTCTCATAATCCACTCTGTCACCAATTGTCCTTCTTTACCTAAGCTCATTCAAATTAGGGGTGGGGCAGAGTGCGGGGCCCCTTTTCTTGGTTCAAAAATATGTTCCGGGGATTTAGTTTTTAATGTTTCCAATATTCCAAGTGCCATAGAACTCTTTTGCTAAAGTGTTATCACAGTCTTAATTAGGAAACATCCAACTACTGGGAAAATAAAAGGAAATTTGAGGGAACGTGGTATAACCCTGTTGCCTTCATCTCTGGGTTTGCTGACTTGGGGAAAGGATCTCCATGCCCTGCAGACCCAGAACTGCTGGGTGGGGATTTGGCTTTGAGTGCCTGGCTTGTACCTGTCTTACCTTTGAGTCTTCAAGTACACCCTAAAACTCTGATCAAGATGTCTTGATTTATTCTGAGGCACTATTGTTCTATTTTTACACTTCATGAGTAGCTTTAAGAACAGCAGGAATTCAGGTTTCTGGGAAATTCCAGTGTTTGGTTAACTCTGGGTTATCTTGAGATCTGTTCCAAATTAATGCAGATACTTGTTCCACCAAACTGCTTTTGACAATACTTGATGATTAGGCCCCAGTCAATGTCCCACAAGCCTAAATATGTAGGTGGGTCACATACTGACTTGTATCTTTACATGCAGGTAGGGTTTAAAAACAAAAACCCAGTAGCTATACAGCTTGTTTTATCCCATTTCTATGATTAATCAATATTCTTCTACAAAACTTGAATGGACATAAGTATTTCCTAATGCTGGACCCTGCTAAATATCCCATTAACCTAAGTCTGCTTTACTCCCAAGGTCTGCAGACCCTGCTGCAACTTTATGCATTTTCTAACTAAAAAGCAGTGTCTTCCTCCCCTATCTGAAACTCAGTGATACTTGTGAAATTCCTGGTGGCAAACAGCTTACAGCAATGCTACTAAAACCTACTTGATCTTGGCAGCCCAGCCATCAAGAGACCTGTTCTCAGCTACTGATAAGGCACCAATCTAATTATGAGTGTCAGGCACCTTAACTCCCTTTCCAAAAAGGGCTCTAATTTTTAAATGCACTGGGCATCTGAGGAGGCAAGATAAAAACTCATTTCCAGCCTGAAAGTTTGAAGTATAATTTCTTATATACTCTGTCCTTCTGGATATCTTATAATACTGTCTGAATACAATTCTGCTGTATGGATAAAGATTAATAACAATTTTAAATATGGCTTTTATATGTATTTTGGAAGATGTGAGGAGATGGTCAGACAGAGACCAGGAACTGCTAAGTCTCAAATCTGGATATGTAGAAGTACAGCTCAACCCTAGGCGGCCCCACCTACCAATCAAGAATTGCCATATATCCCTCGGTGAAGGGTGAGCCTTTAATCAAAAGAGAACCAATGTTGTAAAGCTACTACATTTCAAAAGAGATTCCAGTATGCATTTGAAAATAGAGGGAGCCAAAATAATAACAAAGATGAGATTGACATGGAAGGTCTATGAAGAGGTTTGAGGATATTTTAAAATTGAAATTTCAACCTTTACAAAGTGTGGCAATGTTCTACAGGAGGGCTGATTTCCTCTTCCACTCCCAGGTTAATACACCAAGTTCCAAGTGTTGTGTTCTCACAGCAGTTGTATTTCCTATTTTAGACTAATATATAATCTGTTAATTAAAAGGTGATTGCCTCCCATGCCTTTAAACCATAAATCAAGCATTCTAGAAAATGTGACATTTAAGGGGACCAACTTAATCTGCAGAACAGCAACTAAAATTGCAGATTTTCATATGTGACCTGGGTCACTTGGGGACTCAATGATTCACTAGAAAAACCAGCATACTACAGAAATCTGTTTAGGTTTATTTCTCTTCTTCCTTAAATTTCTACTCTTGGATATCTGGTCAAAAATTGGACTGGTTTTCTCAAAAACAAACAACAAACAAGCTTCCCTGAAATTTCCCAGCTTGAATATATGAAGAAAGTAGAAAGTTTCTACCCACCAGTCAACTGCTTGAGTTTTCCTGCTTCCCTCTCAGGCAGTGTGGAGAAATCCAGTCATTTCCTCTGGCTTCAGGCCACTCTGAGTGGTCCTGGACTGAGAGCATTTTCTCCTTACTCAGCTGTGTTGTATACAGCATATTTGTAAACTAAGATCATCTCTTCTTTATTGGCTTCTTTTTTGCAGTTAATCATTTCAGGAATTCAATAAGTTACTCAACAAATCCAAATTTCAGTTAAGTTCTGAAATTTCATAGTTGGTGTCTCCTGTTCCTAAAACAGTGGCATGGTTCTGTTCCCAACTTAGGCTGTCTAGGTTCCCTGTGGGCTCATGGTTACCTGATCCTGGTTCTTGGAGCAGCAGAGTGGTTCAGTGGTTACAGGAGCGGGCTGAGACTCCTGGCTCTGTACTCATTGGCAGGTTATCTAACCTCCCCTGTACCCCATTTTTGAATGACAGCTGATGCAGGACAGCTGCTCACCTATCTGCAAGCCTGAAATCCCACCCTTTTCCCATCTGTCTGTAAGAACTTCATCACCCAGTTCACCTGAACACATCTCTTCCTTGCAATCTTAAAGATTCTAAAATACCATTGTTCACCTGAAAAAATATATATAGATATATATCTCATCCTCAGTCTCTAGTTATTATTTTTAATTGTGAGCCACTTTAGTTTTATCCAGAATAATTCCAAAAAATTGACCCAAAAGTAAATGAACTATACTCAAAATAATGTGTGTATGTGTGTGTGTGTGTGTGTGTATGTGTGTTTATGTCTGTGTGTGTTTCTTCTAATTCAAGGACAAACACAGTATAGACTTCTCTTAAAAAGCTAGAAAGTAATTTTCTCTCAATTCCAATTATTTTGAAATTTTATCCTTTGAGGAATTCTAGGCACCCTAGAGGAGAAAGTTATAAGACTTTCATAAAGTATTCATATTAGTCAAAAGGATCTAATGTAACTTCTTATTTCCTGAATTTTTTTTATAAATTATCCCTTTTATTATATGAAGACTTTGTAAAGAAAAAAGGTCAAAATATGTAGAAAACTAGCTCACCTACTTTCCTCTTCAGAGTATAGATTTCTAGTGTCTTATGTGATGTTTTTCTGTTACAAACTATTTCTTTTGGAAAATTTTCCCCCTTTTGATATATCATTCAAAATAGGCTTATATTTTCATCTTTAATTAAATATGAATAGACTTCCAAAAACATTGTTGTTCATGCATAGTATTTAAATGACAATTTTCAATAATAAGAATGTAAGGCCATGATTAATAGACATCATTGCAATGGTACATTAGGAAACAGTTTTTTCATGTTCTGTAATCTATGTTTGGCTGATCTGGAGGATAAATGCATCTCTGATACACTGCCTTTGATTTGCCAAATTCCCAAAGATGATTTGCAATCAGATTTATTCCAACTTTTTATTTCAGTGAAATGTTCTTAGAAATTAGATTAAGATATCAGATGGTGGTTTGGAATGGACCTCTAAAAAAGTAGTGTTGATCTAGTGTGCTTTTTAAACCAATCCAATTCAGTGGCTTCATCCCCAGCTATACGTCACCGTCACTGGGCAAGGCCTATTGCTACTTTAATATGAAGAGAGAAGGAGTCTAGAATTTTAATTTAATTGGGCTGAAGTGGGACTTCTCAAAAGGACCAAGGTTTGAACCACTGATTCTCCCCAAAAGGGAAAATTGGAGAGTTGGAGAAACTGCAGTGTTGCTGGATTGTTGACCAGAGAGAGGAGTCTAGACTTTCAGTCAGGAAGCAGTGTGTATTCCCGCATCCAAAGGCTGAGTCACCAACACAGCCAAGCACGGTGGGACATTGACTTATATACCCTCTACCAGTTGCCCTGTATGTGTTCGCCCCATTGTATCCCCTATACATTCTCATTTGGTATTCTGTACAACAGAGTTGCGACAAAGCAGGGGCAGAGCTGCACCTGAGCACATAGTTATGCTCCTCTTTGTTCTGAGAGAGCTTTTTGTACTGAGAGGGCTCCCACTACAGCTGGAGGAGGGAATTCTATTTGTAGGAATGATTTAAGGCTAATCAATATTGTAAAAGTCTCTTATCTCCTTTAATATGTTTGCAATTCCTATATGTTTTTCTCAAATTGAGTCTACTCGAATTCATGAGGACCTTTCTTTTTGAGCAAGCATACGGGGAGACAAATTTACTTTAGATATGAAGCTCTCCAATAAGCTTGTTTTGTTGAGTAAAGTCTTTAGACTTCGCCCAGGGAGGTCTGAGGGCTTATAGACAGTGACGTGCCACAGAAAAGAATATGCTTCTGATTCTAAAAGTATAAGTTTGGAGAGATTATGTATGATCCTTGCAGGTATAGAAAAAATCTTAAAAAGTAAGAGTTCTTGATTATGGCTGGGGACAGGGAAAGCCTAGGGGAAGGTAGTGGAACCTGTATTCCCTCTTTCCCAATGTATTTGAAGTCAGTAGTTCTTTGCTTATGTAAATTACACATTTCTGGCAAACCACTGCCTCCCCCTTCATCTGGCATAAAATAGATGCTGTACACATATCTTGGAGATTAGAAAAATAGCAATTGCTTGAGCCTATAGGGAAAGAAGACTTCTTCTGAGCCTCAGATAAAAATTCACTAATTTAAAACAAGGAAATAGTTTTTAATTTAATAAACTTGGTCATTTGTGTAACCTACATAAAATAGCCTTTTAGAGACTCAAATGACCATGGTCTGCAAGCTGCTATTGAGAAGGATCAGCTGATAAAAGATGCAAAGCTAGGAGAAAATGGGTTCTCATATTCACAGTAAACCTTCAAGAATTGAAATTGATCATTAGTTCTTGGCTAAATGAGAGAAGCTTATATTTCATTCAGAACACTGTGCTTAAGGCCAGGTGTGGTAGCACACACCTGTAATCCCAGCAACTCAGGAGGCTAAAGCAGGAGGATTGCAATTTCAAAGACAGCTTCAGCAATTTATCAATCCCCTAAGCAACTCAACGAGATTCTGTCACAAAATTAAAAATAAAAAGAGCTGGGGATTTGGCTCAGTGGTTAAGCATTCCTGGGTTCAAACCCCCATTCCAAACAATCAAACTGTGCTATAGGAAAATATCTAACATATATTTAAGAGCTGTCGCTCAGATAACTAAATCACTTAAATATTTTAATGAATGAATTGTAATTCTCAATTATTATGAAGTATAAATTATGGGAAACTGTCCATTTTCTGGTACAGTTAAATAAAAGAAATGAAAGTTTCTTGTTTTCCTATATGAAATTAAAGCTCTCATGATCCTCAAGCAAATACATACTGTCTGCATTTCCACTGAAACCCACATTTAATTGCCACACTTCTTCCTCTTACAGTTCTAGTAATGGATTGCACTCCAGTCAATGTTAGCTACTGATTCCTGGGGGCTTCTGAAGCTTGCATGCTGACTCTGTAATTAAAAGCCTGTGCAAGGAAGCAACTGTAGGCTCAAGTTTTACCACCTACAGTTGGATGTCTGTCAGCTCAAGGATTTATTTTCTTAATATGAGAAAATGTCAGCTGCCTTCTGAAATAAATTTTTTGATGATTCAAGCAAACATTGAATTCCTAATGGTTAAATAAGAAAAATACAGGGTTACTTAAAAGTAAGTCTTTTCAAATTGTGAAGAGGATTTTACCCAAAAACTCAGCATATATCATTAATAGTACATATTCCCATTTTGAAGATGAAGGTACACACACACATATATGTATAGATATAAGTGCAAAAGTACATTCTAGGTTTAGAGTTCTTTAATAGGAGGATCTAGAAAAACCCAAGATTTTTATCACTACATCTGTTCTTGTAAGCACAAAAACACACTTTGCAGAAAAATACCAGGAACTTTAGTTGCAAAGATATTTGTTTATCATGAGCTTTAACACTTGATCAAATAATGTAAGGCCAGCCTGATTTCATGCCAAAATATCAAGTTAATATTTTTTTAATTCAGAAAAAAGTTCACATGATGTGAATATATATGCATGGCTTTATTTCTTTACTGAATTCATTCATGTAAGTTTGAGTATGCTTTATCCACATTTATAGACACTCAGCCTATGATTTTAGGAGGAAAGGTTTAATGTTAATAAGCTTATATCATTTCTTGCCTCATCCATCAACTAAAACTTCAGTCTTTATCAGTGGTTTGAAGAGGGCAAGGGGTCACATAAATCTCCCTCAATTTCAATTATGCACTAAATCACCACTCCAACATTTTGCTACCTTAGAGTCTTCTTGACACCATGGGACACTAATATTTTCACAGGACTGTAGCTGTATCACTTCAAATGTCCTTCCTGAAAATGGGTCTTCATTCTTTTGTGCCCATAGAAGGTTTGGCTAGAGACACATCACACCATCCACTCCACTTCCTTCTTTATACTTGAACTCTTTTGGAATTATTCCTTCTTTCCCTATAGTTACAAAAGAAAAGCCACTAAGAAAACCACTTAAATACTAATCCACCCTTAAAGGTGTACCCAAAAGGGCCTATGCAAACCTTGCCATCAGAAAGGGCAGCCCCTACACAATCATGCCTCAGTCTTCATATTAAGATCTTTCCAATTTTCCTCTGCAACACTAAAAATAACTACACGGGATGAAGAGTAATGAATGACAGGATGTTAAGGAAGATAAGCAAGGTAAGGCAAAAGGAATGTTAAGATCATTTCTCTTCCTAAACTAGATGAGTAGCAGTAGGGCACACAGGTGTGATTCCATCGAAGACTTGCTTTTATGAATTGCCTCCGGAACATCTTCATTATAAACCTTAACAGTTACACTTCCATCTTTATTTTAATATTATGAATATATCTAGAGACCTATTCGAGGAGTATACTCAATAAATCCAGTTAATAGCTAATAACTCTCTATAATCCCTCCATTGCTAAAGAAGATAGGACATGCTAAGTTTTTATTTGCAGGTGCTGAAATAAATCACTATGTTTTGATGCCACAAAACTATAGGTAGGAATTAATAAAGGTGTTAAACCCCTTTATGAATTTCTTTCCTGCACAAGCAATAACTATAATATGACCACCAGCCCATATCTAAGAAACTATGGAAAGTATTTTGATTGATGCACTGATGCATTAAAAAAAAACATACTCAATGATTGGAAGATATTTACCATATGTACATCCTGCTTACACAAGAGCTTATAGATTCCCCAACTAGTAACTATTTAAATATCAATTGTATAGGCTTACTCTTTTGCTGTAAAATTTTATGTAGCTAAGCAAAACTGACTTGCTGAGCTAGTTCATATTGACATATGAACTTCATTTTTTTTTTTAAATAGAGAGAGGGACAGTGAGAGAGAGAGAGAAAAATAGAATCAAGTTTTTATTTTTAGTTTTTCATGTGGCTTTCATTGCTCCACTCCATTGTTGTATGTGGTGCTGGGGTTCAAATCCACGTCCTTGTGTATGACAGGCAAGTGCTATAGCCGCTGAGCCACTGCTCCAGCCCCAAACTTCATTTCTTCTGAGATAAGAACTTGGTTTCCTTGAAATTTATTTCTCTTATTTATGTATTTAATAAACAAGGTACTATTCAAAAGATAAAATGTATAAACAGTGAAAGATAAATTCAGATCCTCTTTCTTGTTCCAGGTTACCAAGCCCTTCCTCTGAACCAATACTTTTACTAGTATCTTATATTTTTCTAGAGAAATATTGTGTTTTTGCCATAAATATAGATTCAGTTTTTAAATGAGAATGGCAACATAGTATACATACTATTTTGTGCCTGTTTTATTCAACATATGCCATTTATTAGTCATTTTTCCACATCAATCTATAATAGTGGATATGACAGTATATTTATTCAGTCCCATGTTTAAGGATATTTAGTTATTTTCCAACTTTAGTGTGCACAGCAATGGTTTAGTGAACATTCTTGTATATATATTATTTCACAATTAGAGGCAAATCAGTGGATGGAATGGAGATGCACTTTCTGATAGATACTTCAAATGACTCTTCAGTTATAACTATTTGATGGCAAATCATTTATGAGAACAGAAAATCCATAGAAGAGTCATGAACCTTGACATAATGAACATTATTTTTTTATAAGAACATAAATATACTTGTATAAGAAGTGGCATCTAGGATGTAGCAGATTCCATGGAAATTAGTAAAGAATCCAGGTGGGGAGAAGTGAAAGTCATTGTTCCCATCTACTCTATAAAAATGAGCTCAGTGGGCAGATGTTTCTAAAACTTACCAAATTCTAGTTATTTTTACATTGATTTGGGAGTCTAGTTTTTGGGTTTGGGGAATGGACTGAAGATTTTAAAGCTTTGCCAAATGATTTTACCAGATATTGATAGCAAAGTCCAGGAATCCCTCCAAATACTAAATACTGTATGCACACAGATGGTCAAGCAAGCCAGACACCTGCTTTATCAAGGAAAAGCCAAGTGGTTTAAAGGCTTACATCATACTGTAAGGCAATATCTATAACAACAATGATGAATCAAAATAATTGAAGAACTATTGAAAGTATAGCATTTGATATTAAAATTTAGCCATTGTCTATAGGGTACAATTATTGGGGGACTGATTTGATGGACTGTTTTTAATTTTTTTTTTAAAAAAAGAGAGAGGGACAATGAGAAGGAGAGAGAGAGAGAGAGAATCAATTTTATTTAGTTTGTCATTTGGCTTTCATTGCTCCAACACTTTGTTGTGTACGTGGTTCTGGGGTTCAAACCTGCGTGCTCATGTATGCCAGGCAAGTGCTGTAACTGCTAAGCCACCACTCCAGCCCATGGATGGACCATTTCTGGACCATTATTTTTAACTAATACTAAAGGGGAAAGGATGAGATAATAGGGTTGGATCTAGGGGGTAAATCTAATTTAAGAATATATACATGTCATATTGTTTCTTTGGATGCATTTTTATTGTACAATAACTAAATTTCTTAATTAAAAACTTAAAAAATAAAGTCTTAAGGTCGTTGAATTTGGAAATGTGATCTAATAATTTTTCTTATTATTTTCACAAAGTGTTCTGCTTTTAAGTAAACAAGTAATATTTTACAAATATTTATTTAGTATCTATCATGAATCAAGCATGGCTGTAAACATATTTTGGGGTACAACAATGAAAAATGCATCTGCTGTCTTCCAGTCATCTATACCCTAACACACAGAAGACTATAAAAAGAATGGCAGTGAGAGCAGAAATTGTTAAGAGGGCCAATGGATATACAAAAGGGAAAAGGTAATAATTTCTGAGAGAGAAGTGAAGACTTCATATCACAGACTGTACTTGAATCAAGTTTGAAAAGATGAATTGAAACTCAACATGCGTATTAGAGATGGGGATGGCAAAAATAAAAGCCAGGAGGATTGAAAAATTTGGCATTTTCTATAAAAAATATAGAACACCTAGATAGTAGGTAGATAGGCACAAAATTTTGCAAAAGAAAAAATATATCTATATAGTTATCTTTATGTACAAATTCAAAACTGTATGTGTATATTATATATACTATATATGTATGCATATACACATAAACATATGGTCTGAATATTTGTTTTCCCTAGAAGCTCATATATTGAAACCTAATTCCCAATGTGATAGTATTAAATAGTGGAGTCTTTGGGAGGTGAATATATCATGAATGGGATTAGTTTCCTTATTAAAGAGGCTCCAGAAAGATGCCTCATCTCTTGTCCTCACAGTTAGAAGGCACCAATTTTGAGTAAGAGAACTCTCATCGGACACCAAATATGCTGTCACCTTAATTTTGGACTTCCCAGCCCGCACAACTATGAGCAATAGGTTTCTGTTGTTTATAAGTCACCCAGTTTGTAGTACTTTTGTTACAGTGGCTCAACATGAGTAAGAAATATACAGTCATGCATCTCTGAGTGATGGGGAAACAGCCAGATCAATGTATTATTAGGCAACTTTGTTTGTGAGTGATCTTGATAGAGTATACTTACACAAACTAAAATGGCTAAGCATCACTAGGTAATATATGCTTATGAGATCACCATGTATATTTGTTCCATCTTTAACCAAATGTCTTAATGAGATACATGACTGCATAGGTGAATCATGGATGGGAAGGGGTAGGTGAAAGAAAAGGAGGTGGCTTTTATGGCATGTTAAGATATTTGGACTTTGCATCACATAAGCTGGATTCCTAAAAATGGCACCACGCCCAATGGATATGCTAAATCTGGTAAAGGGTCACATTCCATGAACAGCTTGTGGTTGAGGGAGCCATAGAAGCTTCCAAGCTGGTCACTCAGAACAAGTAGTTTGACCCATTTACTCAACATATATATATTTTTTGTGTGTGTGACATGATACAGGAGAGGTATAGATACACTACTCTAGAAAGTAAGGAGCTTTTTAAGTCTTGTAGGTCACTTGATTATATCCAATTTAGACAGATCTCTCAGAACTGAAAATTTTTCAAAGGTCTGAATAAAAGACACTAAAGTTAAAGAGAAGAAAGAACAAGAAGATAGGATTAATAGCTTCAAGGAGGTAGAAGTTTAACACCTACGTTTTTGCTTTATTGATTAAGAGAATAATGATACATTTCACAGAGCTTAAGAAAATAAGATGAGAACACTTTTGAGAATGTTAGAGTCCCTGCATGTGGCAGGCCGAAGAGATCTACGTGTAGGTGAGATGTCCATATGAATAACAAATAGTCCTATGGAATATAGAGTACTTTATTTATTTTTATTAGTGCATTATAACAATACATAATATGGGGGTTCATTTTGCCATAATCATATTAACATAATAATCATAATCATATTAATATAATAATGTCATTTGCTCCATTTCAGGCCCCAGTACTTCCCCCTTCCCTGCACTCATCCTCTCCCTATTCCCTTTCCTCTACTGGTCTTCCTTGTATTCCATTACAGTTCTTTCTTTAATTAGTGTTTATAAGTAAACGTAAAGATGAAATTTGCTGTGGTTTATTCATATATGAGTAGTTAAAAATCATGCAGTAGAAATTATAGATACTATAATTATCTTAGTTCAGTTAGAAAAAAACCTGACCGTGAATATGCAAAAAAGTAGATTAAATAAAATAGGGATCCCCCCCCCCATATTCTACAAATCTGGAGTTATATTCCAGGGCTTCGTCATTCAGCTCCAGATGCAATTAACAACTCAGGCACCTCAGACCTTTCCACTATACTATTCCTTCTGTTGGTTTCCAAACTTAAGGTCATCCCAAGATCACCTTGTGGCTGCCTCCTTGCTAGCCAAAACATCCACATTCCATGAAAGAAGAAGGAGGAAAAGGAAAAAACAAAGGTCATTTGTTAGTTGGGTTCAGTCCTTCCCTCAAGAACATTTTCCAGAGATCCTATCCAGTATTTCTTATCTATTTCTCATTGCTCAAAAAAGTGACACGTGTTCTTTATCTTGGAAGGAGTCTAGAAATGTCTTTGTTGTTGTTGTTGTTTGTTTGTTTTTTGTTAAGCACATTGCTGGACCAACTAACTCAAAGTTTTGTTAAAAATAGAAAAGGGAGAATAATATTGACTCCATTGCCAGTAGTCTCTCATGTTCACCTATACAGATTACAAAGGAGAATCATTTGAAAACTTATTTTGAGGACATGCTACTCCATGACCACATAATTTTTGCACTTTACAAAGCACTTTTTCCTACATTATCTCATTTGATCTTCACAATGACCTCATGAGATCAGTGGAAGAAGAAACAGAAATATCAAAAAAAGTATGCAGTGAAAATAAAACCAGATACCAAATTTTACAAGATCAAGGCTTTTGTCATGATGATAAGGACAAAGATTGATTTTGACTGAATGAACAGAATATTTTTTAACAACAAGTTGGCCAAGTTTCTCTACCTTTCAGAAAGCACAGTAAATTAGAGCAGTTTATTTCCAATTTGATAACAAACGAGACTACAATCAAAAACCATCATTACAAAGCCGATATAAGGACAACATCACGAAATCCCTACAAACAGAGGCTAACCTATAGGTTTGGGGATGAGAAGATGACAAGGATAATGGATAATTAGATAGTTTTTCTATTCTGTTCCCCTCCTTTATTTCCCTGTGTTCTTTATCATAATGAGGAGGAGGCTTTGGTAAGAGAGAGACTTCGTGTGCTTCAAAGCATGTTGCCTGAGATGCCACTGAGCATGTTTATTAGATCACCCGTGATTCAGAGACTGTAACAAAGGCCAGTGAGGTTAGTGGGACAGTCTCTAGAACTGAACTGGACCTTGTAGTGGTCTCAGAGGGCTAACGAAGACAAAGAAGAATCTGCAGGAAAAGGAGGCAGGAGACTAGAGAAAGGAGGTGTCCCATAGGAGGCTGACTCCATCACACAATTTGATGTAAAGACTAAAATTTCCACCACCCATGTGGCTCCATTTGCTTCTAAATCAGCTATTCATGGATTATTTTCTTTCTCATAATAAACCTAGATTCATTTATAGATAAGATCAAGAATCTACTGATCAAAATAAAACATTTTTTAAAACAGTTTCCAAATACCATTTAAGTCATAAAATCTAGGCCAGTGATCATCCTCATTTATTAATGCCTCCTTTTCACACTTCCTAATATCATAGGAAATACCAGTATTGATATAACTAAGTTGTGTGTGTATGTGTGTGTGTGTGTGTGTGTGTGTGTGTGTATTCAGAGAGAGAGTTTTACAAGTATACATTTCACATGAAGGAGGAGGAGGAGGTGTTGAATCATTTCATCCTCTTCATAGCCCCAGGACCTGAGTTCTTTTTGCTTTGCCAGGAATCAGTGTTATTAACCTCTAGGTGTATGGTGACAACCACACTGATGTGCTTTTCTTGAGATAGAGGCCCTAAATTGTCAGCTGACAATTTAAATATCTTGGTATGGCTGACAGAGATCTTTAAACAAAACAAGACTTGAATTCCTAACAATATGAAAACTAACAAAATTAAAATATTTTCCACTGTGTTATTCAGACTAGACATCCAATATTTTCCCCAAAATGTTTCAGAAGCTTGTCATTGCCCATGGAACAAGATGAGAGAGTTACAAGAAATAAAATAGAGAAGTGATGCTTGGAGCCTTTTGACTTTAAGGAAAAAAGCAACTCCTTAAGGATGCAATCTTCTTTCTTTACTTTTTTTTAAATGTGTTCATTTGCTGATAAATGTGCTTTGTAAGTAAATTATCTTGGTTTGTACTTTGACATTCTCACCACCAAATGTTAGTACAATGACAAAATTTGCTAAATATTGCATTTCATTCTAGAAAACCTTTTTATATTCTCTGCCTAACCAAATACCCATTATGTAAAAGCAATTTATTATGATCATGATTATTATATAAACAGATCAACTTTTGACATCCCTACTTTAAAAACATTGTTCCTACCAATCGCCTGACTCCATCCAACATTTCTCCTTTTGTGACTTATATGTTTCCTTTGCAATTATCATTCTATTTACCTTTTAAATTAATACTTAGTGAAAAATGTAAGTGCTATGACAATGTTATGAAAATATTCCCACACAAAACCTTCAAGAATTTTATTTTCCATTAACCTCCCTTGTGAGAGTTATTTTTGTTTCTTGAGAAAGGCAAATTTATCCATCAAGAATCAGCACAGGTTAGGAAATGGAGCTATTCCATGCATTTTGTGTGTTCCCACAGCTCAGAGATAACACGACCCAGACTTCTGCAGGCTGACCATATCTCAGTGGTCAGTTGGATAAGTCACAGTCTGTGGCTTCTAGAGTTCTTTATAATGATTATTGCATTTTTCCAAGTATCAGATATTCTTGGCAGCTCAGGTAACTCGAGTATATATATGCTTCTTTTGGCAGGATTTGGATCATCTTTCTTTTTTTTTCTTGATTTATCTCTTCTTCCTGCCTTCTATTTTCTTCTCCTACTTCTGACAGCTGAGAAATATAGGATATGTCTTTTACTTTTATTCTCAAAATTTCAGTCTTTCACACACAGAGAAAAAAATGTCTACAGTTAATGAAAGGCAATTTTTCCTTCATCCACTGGGGAAATTGAAAATATGACCTTTCCAAGAGATGTATTAAGAGACAGCTTAGTCTGATAAAATCTATGTCAAATTAGGTGATTCTCCCACTGTATAATTGCTCATCAAGTAACTTAGTGCACTCAGTCAGATTACTCAGGAGTCAGCCCATTTTGTGCATTTTACAAATATCCCCTGCCTTGTCCCTGTGAATTACACCTTAGTTTCAGCTTCATTACTTCTTCCTGTCATTTCTCAGCTTTGTCCCATTTGCTCTCAAATTACACATCAGGCGCCAGTAACCTTGAACAACAATTTCAAGCACAGTAAAAGTGAAGAAGCTCACACAGCAATGTGTCCTGTACCTGAAAAGAGCATCTTCATTTCTACACTAAGAAGAGATTCTGGGTCCTATTCTGTGTTTAGTTATGTGAATCATTTAATCGGCAGGCAGTCTAATTTTTAAATTTTAAAATAGTGATGAATAATTCTTTTAGAATGGAAATGAGAATGGAGAAATTTCCTATAAAATGATTGGTAGGAGAGGTTATACTAAGAACAATAATAGCAAGTATGTGACTGAATAGAACTTTAAATGATGCTAACAGGTTTAACATGCAGACTTTGCATGTTCACATCTTATTTGACATCTGGAGAAACTTGAGAATGATGTAGCTAATAGCTATTACAGTTGGAGAAACTTTGAGACTGAAGGTGATCACACACTTAAAGGAGTCATTTGACTATACTCTCCAAACTGTCATTCTGTAAATTAATAATAAGATAAAATAAATTTTAATTGTGCTTATCTTCATTATAAAATATTATCCTGACCATTAACAGACTTTTGAAATTAGAAGTCTTATAGCACCCCTCTCACTCTTTCCAAAGGTCTTTTCTACAACACACCAGTCAAGGGGTACCCTGGATTTCTCTTGAATACTATTATCTAGTAGCATCCTACCCTATAAAAGGCAGCCTTTTCCACTGTTAGTTTACATTGTCCTAACTGTGGTGGGAACCATTCATCCTCTCTGTTCATGTCACCCAGCCTGCTTCATTATATTCTCCAGATCCCAACTCAGTGATGACTCTAAATATATTCTAGCATTAGTTTCCCTCTGGTTTTCATATTCTCTCAGATAAATTTCACCAAATCTTCATAAGAGACTGTACCTGGCCCTCTCTAACTTTGGCATCCCTTGTTCCCTAATTGTCAAAAGAGTATTAGGCTGAAATCTCTGTTCTCTTCTCTCTAAAACTCTTGAAGAGTCATTTAGACATTTGAAGTTTCAATATTTCTCTCACTCCTTCTATCAAAGGATAGGGAACAGAAGCCCAGAGGTGTAAATGACTTGTCTGAAGACCTCAAATCATTGCAGAGAACCCCTGGATGGCTTCTAGCAAATATTATTCAATTCTTGTTTTTATACTAATGAGTCTTTCTTCTTAAACCTGCAAATATGAAATGCTGAAAAGTCCCTAGTATGTTGCTCCTTGAAAGAACGTGCTGGATCTGGCCCGCTCTAGGACCCTAGGTAATCATACTGGCTGAAGTGCTGCACTCAGGGAAGACAAAGTTTTATCAAAGAATAACTATGAACCCTGTGAAGATGACTCAGCAGCCCATTCAGGATGGAAGAGGGCTAATTGGGTTAAGCTACCACCAACTGCCTAGTTGGTCTTCTCAAAGACTATTGCCATTATCAGATTTCAATGTCTGTCTTTGCTGCTGACCAATTGGACATTCAAAAGCAACAGTAGCTAAATCAGCCTTGATAAATGTGAATACATAGTTTTGTCTGCATTCTCACCTCTTTCTCTGCCTCCCTGGTTATTCTATTCATCTTCCCATCATAAATGTCCTGGGATGGCTGTGTTAATCAACTTTCTGTTGCTGTTACCAAAATACCCAACAAGAACAACTTAGAAGAGAGCAAGTTGATGTTGCCTCATGATTTCAAAGGTTCACACCATGCTGGGCTGGTTCCATTGCTTTGAGCCCAAAGCGAGACAGAGCAACATGGCCAAAGGGTGCAGCAGAGGAAAGCAGCTCATGGTGGGGTCAGGAAGCAGAGAGAGAGAGAAGTCAAGAGACCACAGGGACAATGAACCCTTCCTGTGCATGCACCCAGTGACCTACCTCCTCCAGTCAAACCCCACCCACCTACAGTTCCCATTCAGTTGGTCCATTCAAACTAGGATGGACAGATTAGGTTCTAGCTCTCACAGTCCAATCATTTCCCATCTGAATATTCCTGCATTAACACTGAAGCTTTTTTTTTTTTTTAAAGAGAGAAGGACAGTGAGAGAGAGAGACAGACAGACAGAATGGATTTTTATTGAGTTTTTCACATGGCTTTTGTTGCTCTGACAGTTGTGTAGGTGGGTGCTGGGGTTTGAACCCACGTACTTGCTGGGCAAGCACCATAACTGACGAGCCACCGCTCCAGCCCAACACTGAAGCTTTGAGGGAAGATCTTACATCCAAACCATACCTTTGACTAACAGTGAAAACTGACTAACCTCAACTGTTCAATTTATTTTGTATACTTAGTCATTCAGTACTTCTCCCATGATGGATAATTTCTGGTGAACATTAATATGTATATGAAAATATTTGAATTTTGTAAACTCACATGTTACCACCTACATTCCTCTTCCCTGGACTCCTTATCTCCTATTTGCCAGTTATTTTCCCCTTCCAGATGGTTAGGCACTGGCCATGTTTTAGGAATTGCTACTATATACATTTCCTAAAAGTTTTTCCTGCTTTCCACTCCACTCAAAGATAGCAGCCATCTATGTCAACAAGTACATGGGTCAGGGCAATACTCCTAAGTATATAATGTATTCTAAAGCACTTTTTCTGGTGCTCCATTTATTTGCTTTTAGGAATACTATGTTTTATTAACCATCTCCACAATGATTTGGTGGTTTTGGAGGTCATAATGATTAGCCTCCTGCCTCTGGTAGTTAAGCAGCATGATCTGCTGATCTTTGTTGCTGAGGGCCCCGTCATTCTTACACATGGTGTTAAACCTGGCTCTGTGGCTGCCTCTCCACTATCATCACTGGCCTACATATGTCTTTCAGTTCCACCAGCATATTCCTAATAACCTTGGTAAATGGTGTCTTCTCTGGATTCTCTTTGGGCCATCATGCTATTTTTTATCTTTTGGTTGCACAAAATACATTCATTCTATCTTGTCCACTCCCTTTGGGCTAATCCTTCTTCCATCATTTTCCAGGTAGCATGTAAATTCATGTCACAAGAAATGAATAATTCCTTATCCTGCTTTACAAACTAGTCCACTAGTCAGTCACCATCCAAATCTAACCTTAAGAGAATTTTCCTTGTCTTTTGATGCTGTGTAAACCTTAGGACACTAATAGGATTTCATCATCAACTAGTTCTTGTTGTTTGGTTAGTAATTGTCAACTGCAGGAATTCTTCCCTGAAGAATAGTTGGCAACATCTGAAAATATTTTTGTTTGTCACAAGTAAGGAGATTATTTATTATTGGCATATAGTGGGTAGAAGCCAAGGATGATGCTAAAATTGCTGCAATACACAGAACAGCATACATGCACACATACACACAAACACACACACACACTGATCCATTCTAAAATGCTGGTAGTGTCATGCTTAAGAAGCTCTGCTGTAGATGTAGAGCCTTCTTCATTCCTTTTCAGATCTAACATGTAACAAGCCAATCAGGTTATGCTGGCACTTAACCCTAATCATCAGCTTGGCAACTAGGACATAAGGTGTGTGAAGCTTCTAGGAGGCACCAGTTGTCTTGTGTCAGGAGGAAACAAAAGGTTTCTTCAGTATTTTCCAGCAAAGCAGAAGTCCTAACCCTTCTGGGGAATGGTAAGCCATCTGTGCAAGCCTAGAGGCTACAGGGAGGTTAATTGAGTCAACATCTTCAGCAGCATCCAGCTGGTATTTCTCCCAGCTTTCAAATCTCAGGACTTTCCCCAAATCCCTGAGTTTCACATAACAAAAATGCCTTGGCTGACAGTTCAAATAGACATCTCTGGAGCTCTGCTACCCAAAATTAGGTCTTTACCCTGCCATTTGATTGTGTCTGCCTTCCACCACAAGGAATGAGGGGCTCTTTAAAGGCCACCACCAAGGTTTTCTCTTTCTCACACTTGGGTATTCAACTGCTGGTTAACAGCTCTCATATCTTCACACTGGTGCTAATACTGCTAGACAATAATCACCCAATTCTGCCACCTATCTAAGCATTATTATCCCCGTATTTCAATGTATGTATCATCATATGTACCATAGCATTCCACCAATACCTTTATCAGTGAAAACTTAGGAACTGAACCACCACCCCATAGCAAGGACTACGCATGTTCCTTCTACCAATCCAAGACATCCTTTTCATCTGCTGGGGGGTAGGTGCAATTCCAAACTCCCATCTATTGCTCATTTTTCAGACCATTCTTGATTCTACTTTTCCTAATCAGGCTTCTCTAAGAATCAGACACAAAGACAGGAACAGACATTCAAGGGATTTTTTTAGGGAACATGCCATTTGACAGGATACAGGGAAAGAGGAGAATGGCAGAGCCACTGGTCATGATGCAAACCTTACCACAAGAATGAAGAGAGGAAGAGGAAGCTGCAATTTGGGCAAGTTTGCAAATCTGTCAGGTCAATCTTGACTAGTAAAGGAATCACATATCCTTTTCGAAAGGTCTGCCTTATTAACTCCACCTCACTGTCATTGGTATGGAGCATTCCATGGGAAGCTGGCCTCTGTGCAAATACAATGATAGGTTATAATGTGCAGTAGCTTCTGGCACACTGGGCCAATGACACTTCTTGTAGTAGGACATCTATGTGAAATTGTTCTTCTGGTATCGGCAGAGGCCAACACAGTCAATATTTGGAGACACAATAATGCAACCAATCAAAGGTAGAATTCTGATTTTCACTAAGACAGAAATGATAGGCAATCACAACAACCAATCAGAACTACATTTACTCATTTGATATACCAAAGGGCAGTTTCAACAGGCCAGTGACTTTGTCCCTTTTTTCTTCTTTAATTGTGACATTAAGGAGTAAGTAAGGAGAGAAAGGGAAGAACAGGGAGAGATCTAGGGAGACAATCAACAATGCAGCACACTCTTTACCCCCCTGAGAATCCAAATCATACTTATGCAAACATTTAATTCTGGAAAATTAACAATCTCAGCATGTACATCACTTTTAGGGACAAAATATAGAAGAATGAAGACTGGGGTATGGGTGATGTGGGGGTAATTCTGGTTTAAGAATATATGCATATCATATCATTACTTTATATGCATTTATTATTGTACAATAACTCAACTCCTTAATTTAAAAAAAAAGGAGTAAGTAAGGATAATTTCTAGAAAAGGTGAGGCTTCTCAAAGGAGTTTAGCCAGATTACCTTGTCCTTTTTGCAATGTTTTGCAATTTATCACTCTCAGAAGCATATGCATAAATCTTGATACAACTGATTTAGTTAACATAATTTATTTGTTGACTTCATATTTTTGAGAGGGAGGAAAAAATCTATTAATTACTTGATAAACATCAAAAAACCTTTCAAGGTCTAATAAGGGAAATATGTCCATAGATCTTTAAGAACATACCAATCTCATAGCCCACGTTCTTCTATCCTGCCTGAGACACCAGGCTCTAGAAATTAGAATAACAATTTGAAATTCCAACTCTACTCCACAATTTAAAAGTTAAGGGACTGTGAAAAGTGAAACTTTATCTAAGGCTTGGTTTCTTTGGAAGTTGACTGGAGTTACTAATGGGATTTCCCCTTCTATAATTGGGCTAGAAAATGAAATAATGCACATAAGTCTAGATAAAGTTGGCACATACTTACCTGTCAATATAGTGAGTGATTGTAAATATAACTGGATTAGCTCACTTCCCTTCTAGCTTAAAAAACCAGTTGAAAGACAGTTATTTTCCATTTGAGATGCAGTGTAGGGTAGGGTAGTGATGGATGATATAAAGGTATTTAAAAATCAGTTCTAGAGATCCTAGCTTCCATAATTCAGTCCCCCGAAGCTTACTAACAAATAGCACATTAATTAAATTATCTGATTTTTTCTCATCTGTAAAATGAGAGTGATAGTCTCTATATCTCAAAGTTGTTTCAAGAGTTAAATGAGACATGTGAATTTAAAATATCTGCCCTTTGCCTAGCCCATTGTAAGCACTCAATAAATATTAGTTATCATCAACTTTTCTTGATTATGTAATATATGATACTTTCATGGCTTAAGAGTTAAGCAGATCCATCTATTCCTAACATGAATATTTGAAAATTAATTTCCATGAAGTTTTCATGATCATTTTTTAACGTGTCATTTAGTCTCTTATTATTCTCACCCATGTGCTCCATAGTCACACTTAACATCCCCATCAGTCAGTGTATTTTGTATAGTGGTTTCATACTTTTTATAGTGGCTTTATTCTTTTTCTTTTTAGAGTTTGCTTCTAATCTGCTAAATACTTAATAATCAGAAATCCAAATTTAACCAAGTGGTATATAAGATAAGCATAAATATTTTATAAGTGAGGGTGTGAAAGTTTTCCTTATGCAGATGGATGAGCCTGAGTATCAAACTTCAATGAAAGGCATCTTGCTCCCCAGGGTGACTTCACCTGCTTTCTGACTGCAATATTTCCTCACCAGAGAGCTGAGCCTCAGCTGGGTTGCAGTTGCTAACTACAGTCTATGCACATAGAAGATGCCAACAAATGGTTAGTGATTAGATGAAACAGAAAGAAGTTCAGCTTATGTAACTTTGTGACCCCTCTCCTTTGAGTGTAAGACAGACTACAGGGTCTATCAGTGTCAATATTATTTTATTTCTATAATCATTTCACATATCTGGTCATGTGCTTTTAGTAATTTTAATTTTCTGTCTTCTACACCAATAGAACCATGAAGGTTTTGCTCATCCTATTGCATCCTCTGTGAGGAACCATTCCTGTGTCTGATTAGACAAGTTTTGGTCATTAGTCATGGCAAACATTCCATTTTTCTCTGCTTATTTGGTCTAAAGACAGTTTGTGAAATATATTTTTGAGTACTCTCAACTCTTCATTTTCCTTCTTAACCAAACCGAGTATAATGCTAAACAAAAACTAATCAGAAGTTTAGAATTTTCCTTGGCTTATTGTGTTTCCATGGTGACAGTCTGTGTTGTTCATCCTCCTAATTCAGCCTCAATGACTTTCCTGCCTTTGTGACCCAGGTTTATTAAATGCTGATTGCTGTGTTCCACCCGTGTCAGCCTCCTCACACACACACTACAATCACTTCTAAAGTATGCATTCTTCCACATTGTGATTGAAGCCTCTGAAGACAAATACCACTTTTCCAATATCTCTCACCTTCCATGATCAAGTCCACCCTAGCACAACTGGCCCTTTCCAAGTTACTCCTGGAGGAGAGCAATATTTTATCTTCTCGTCATGGTCTTTTATTTACCATTCTCTCCAGTATATGATTAGCTGTGCACTCTTCTACCTTACCATCTAGCAAAACTATTATTTCTTTGCTTTTTATTATTACCAAGATAATGAATGGACAAATACAATAAATAAAGAAATGAGGTGTGCTGCCAAGAGAACAGAAGCTTATGTCACTAATCAACATAAAATATTTTGAAAATGAAAAATGTAATCCAGCTATTTTGAAGTGCCTGTTTTCCTTTATGAGTGAGATTTGAGAAATCCTAGACAACTATGTAAGTAAAATAGAGAAAATTTAAGTTAATTATCAAAGGAAGGTAATTGAAAAGTGTGAAAGTGGTTTGTGTCAGATAAAATTAGGACAGTTGCATGAAACAGTAGAACAACAATAACAGTAGTAAGTAAAAGTTTATTTTTCTCATAAAAAGAATCTAAAAGTAGGGAGTCCAAAGAAGTAATGGCAGCTCCATTGCCTTCATGATCTTTGTGCCTTTCTGTGACAGAATTCTTAGCAGTCTGATTCATCACCCAATATTGTTGCTAGGGCTCCAGTCTAATATCTGTATTACAAGCAAAGAAAAAGAAAATGTGTATTCCTTGAAGGCCCATTCATTACATCTGCTTTCATCTCATTGACCAAAATCTGGTTATAAGATCACAGGTGGCAGCAAAGGAGTCTGGAAATCATAGTTATAAATGGGATACAAGATAACCAACTAAAAATAAGACTTTGGTTATCCCAAAGTAAGTTGAGTCAGATGAGCTGAGGAAGCAGATGAAGAGTTCAGCCTCAGCAAGGAGAGCCAGTTCAGTTTTACTGAGCTGCATGGAAAGAGAAACTCAGGAACAATGAGTATCCTCCTTCACACAGGTCTAGTTAGTGTTACAAAGGAAACCAAACACGTGGCCAGGTGTGGGTGAGCAAGGCAGAAAGTTTACCTTGGCTGAAGGGTGAAAGGAAAAATTCATGCCCAGCAAGGAAATCAGGGGTTTTTAATTCCAACCAGACGGGATACTGCCCTTCACTCTGATTAGAGGAACTCAGGTGTGCACTCTACGTGATTGGCTTAAAATAAGGTGGAAGCAGATGCAAAGAGGAGGTAGGCGGTGTCTGGGAGAGAGTAGGGGGTGGTGCCCGAAAGCTGTAAACATGTGTGGTGAGGGATACAGTGAGTCTGCAAAGGTCATCAAATGATGATGGGTGGGTACAGGAAGGGGTGGTTGGAAAGAGGTGGGCATATACAGGGGAGGGAGTTACTATCTTCAAGGTGGAGGAGATCTGAAACGGAGGTAGTGTGTTATACATCACAGTCTTTCAAGTTTGATAGAAAAGACATAAATCTTACATTAGGCACTCTTGTTAGTTAAGGAATTGAGAATAGGAGAAGAAATATAAGTGAAGTGGAATAAAAGAGGGAAACATATTGGTACCCAATTCAAAAGTGGTGAGTGAGCATGAACCTGACATGGGAGGTAAGGCACACAAAAAAATGGGACAGGTCAAAATGGCAGGAAGAATGGCACTGGAGGAGCTAATTAAGATGTCCTTATGTAGAAGGGAACCAGGTAAACAGATGAAAAGGGAGGAATACTGGAAGCAAGTTTAGGGAACCTAGAAGGGAGACAGGAGGGTGAGGAAAAACAGGAGTAGCCTTCCCTGAAGGACACAATGTAGTGAGGTCATTACATTCCAAAGTAACTTGAAAAATATGCTATTTTAGCACATGACAACAGAAAAGGGAAAGGAGAACATCCTGTACAAATTTATTCTTTGAGGATATTCACAGCAACGGCATATTGTTTATTATCATATTTCATAATCACAGTCATTGTGCCCAGCTGACATTTTTCTCAAGTATTCTATTTCCTCACCATCACTACCTGTTACCTTCCAGATACTTTTTACAAACTTCTCTTTGGTTGAATTAACCTTTGAGCTATTGCTCCAAGAAGTTATGAATCAGTGTATACTTCACATGCAAAGCCAAACAGCTGCCAGTAGCAAACTCCTAGCTGTGTTAATGCAGACACTGGAGTTTCCCATGAAGAGATTCCTGTTTTCTGTTCTGTTACAGCATTCACATCCAATCACTTGCCTGACACAGATTTTCAATCATTGATCCACACTCTCTTGTCTCATCCCCTTTTGTATTAATGAGCAAATATTTTCAAGAGCTTTGACCTTAAAAAATAAATTAGAATACCATTAGTAAAATTTAATAAATAATTAACTAAAATATTCACCAAGATCTTCTTTCAATGCACTCTGCTGGGCACAGGGGATATAGTAGTACATAAAACAACATTCTTGCCCACCTGACACAGATATTCTGGTGCAGAGAGGCGGCACTAAACAAATAATTCAGCAAATGGCAATGTGAGCCATGAGCAAACAGGGAGACAGGAAAGAGATTAGGAGAGGTGGACATGAGGAGGGAGAAAATGCAGTCTTAAGTAAGGTGAAAATAAAAGACCTCCTCTACAGGTGATATTTGAGCAAAGAGTAGGAATCAAGACAATAAGCCAGATACTGGATGGAGACAGTTAAGTAGGACTCTAAGAGACCCCAAGGGTACAGTCTGCATGGCCAGGGAAATGATGAATTTGGGGAAGCAAAATTTTATCAGATCGATGACTGGCCTTTAAAGATGGGTTGTTGGAGGGCTTTGTGCAGAGGAATAACATGACTGGACTACATTTTAAAAGGTTTATTCCAAACACTGTATTAAGAATTCTAGCAAATGGGCAAAAATGGAATCAAAGACAAAGTAGAAAGGCTATTGGACTTCTTTTAAAATGGAAGATGAAGGACACTTGCTCCAAGAGAGCAAGAGATAAGAAGTGATAGGTTTCTAGTTATATTTTGAATGCACATATTTGCTAATGGATAATATGCGGGGTACAAAAGAAAAAAGAAGTCAGCAGTTATGCCAATATCTTCAGCCTGAGCAATTGGTAAGTTGAAGTTGCCACTTTGTGGCAATGGAGATAATTGAAGGACAAGCAAAATTGGTGTCCTTCTGTTGACAGAATACATCTGGGAGGCTCCAAGACAGAAATTGGAGAATAAGAAACACCATGTTTCAGATGGCTTGAGATAGCTAGAGGAACATACAGTGGAAACAGCTTATCTCAGTCCAGTTGAATACTCATCAAAATTGAATATGAATCAAACCCAGATTTTTCAGGCAAAAATCAATTTAATTTGTTCTAAAGAACAAAGTTAGAGGGAGAAGTTCCAGTTTCCATTTCGTCCTATCTGTCACTTGTGGTTTTATGAAAGGTTGCTCTCTTAGGCAGGGTGTCCTCCCCTAGGCTGGAGGTAGGATAGTGGTATAAGGCTACATGCTCCTCTTGCAGTGGGGTTTAATTATAGGAGGGGTCCAGTCATTTTTCTAGCCAGTGTGGAATGATGAGTAAGCAAACATTAAAATTAGCTCTCAAATTTTTATTGAATTAAGGATGGTATACAGGTCTTTAGATATGACTCAGAACTTTTAATAATCTTTCCCCCCTCCTGCTTGAGCATTTTTATTAATAAGTATTTCTACCTTGTGAGTGTCATCTACCAGTAACCCTATCCAACATCATCCATCAGTACTAGGGGTTCACTTGTAATATGCTTATCAGTTCCTGAGGAAAATATAATCCGGGTAGAGGATTCTGGGAAGATGGTAGAGTAGGAAATACTAGGTATCTGTCCTCACATCTAGACGAGAGTTGCACTGCCCAATGTAAATAATTTGAAATGATGGCGTCTATTAAAGGATGGCAAATTCTAGGAGAAGTCTTACATGGTGAACTGTGGCTAGTTTCTGACAATTTCTCTTCTCAGCACAGTAGCAGCTACTCACCCCCCCACCACTCAACCACATGGCAGGCATTGTGCACCTGTTCCTGGAATCGCTGACAAGCACCTTGCAGGAACCAAGTGGGTGAAAAAAAATGTTCATCCAAATATCTGTGCAATGTGCTCTAATTACTGATTTCTGTGTCTGAACACAGAGATGCAGGCAAGAGGCACAGATAGCCATTTTCATTTTCTCCCTCCAAGTCCCTCCTGCTAAAGTAACTAGGGGTATAGGTGGGCCTTAAAGGGCCAACGCACATTTTCTCCATTGTCCCTTCATATTTGATACCTTTGACAGCCAGATAAAGAGGAGACTATTAAAATTCAACTATGTGGTGGAAATTAGAAAGAGACTGAATGGGTAGGAATTCAAAGACTTGATAAAACCTTCAGTTTATACCTCAGACTGTTCCTGAGCATAGAGATAACCTACAACAATCAAAACAAACACAAAGAAATAAAAGTAATAACAAAACCTAGGAAACCTAGAAAAGGGAGAGAATCTGATATCCAAAGCTATCATATTATAGATTAAAATGTGCAGTTTGCAACAACAACAAAAAAATCACAAGGTATATAAACAAACCTCAAAAGACATCCAAATTGGGGCTGGAGCAGTGGCTCAGCAGTTACGGTGCTTGCCTGGCATTTGTGAATACGTGGGTTCAAACCCCAGCACCACATACTCAACAAGATGTCCAAGTAACAAAAGCCACATGAAAAACTAAATAAAAAATTGATTCTTTCTCTGTCTCAAACTATCCCTCTCTCTTAAAAAAAAAAAAAATCAAAGGGAAGAAAATAAAACTGCCCCTGACAAAGACCTGATGGCAGATAACTTAGACAAAGTCTTTAAAACAACTAAATTGAGGCTATTTGAAGAACTGGAGAAAGACACGGAGAAAGTCAACAATCTATGAACATAATAGAAATATCAAAGAAGTAGAAAACCGCAAATGAAACAGAAAAGACACTGCTGCTGAAAATATTGTCATTGAAATATTAAAATCACTAGAAAGATTCTAAGGTAATTTAAGCAAGTAGGAAAAAGAATTAGTGAAATTTAAGAGATGCCATGAAAATTGTTAGGTGGAAGAATACAATTAAAAAAGATGGAAGAAACTTGTTTGGAGCCTTAAAGACCTTAGGGTCACCATGCAATGGATCAGTTCACTTTGTAGATCTTCTAGAAGGAGAAAAGTAAGAAAGGAGCAGATGTAATATTGAGGAAATATTTGTCAAAAACTCCCAAACTTGATGAAAGACATGAATATAAACCAACCAGAGGCTCAATAAACCCTAGCTGTGGTCAATTCGAAAAGATATTCTTAAAATAGGCAAGATAAGAGCAACTCATCACATACAGGAGTCCTCAATAACATTGTCAGCAGATTTCTCATCTGAAATTTTAGAGGCGAGAAAGCAGTGACCAGCATACTCAGATTGCTTAAAGAAGAAACAAACAAACAAACAAACAAAAAACTTGTCAATCAAGGATCTTACATCTGTCAAAACACTCAAAAGAGGGAGAAATCCCGGCTCTGCAGTTAAGGCACTTGGCCGGCTGGCATGAGTATACAGGTTCAAACCCCACCATCACATACACAACAAAGTATTGGATCGATGAAAGCAACGTGAAAAACTAAATAAAATTTAATTCTGTCTTTCCCTCTCTCTCACTATTTCTCTCTCTTTATAAAAAAATAGAGGGAGAAATTAAGACATTTCAAGATAAATACTGAGGGATTTTTCCCCCATTATATTTTCTCTAAAATGCTTGAGAGAATCCTATAAAGTGAAATGAAAGAAGCTTAGATGGTAACTCAAAACTGTGTGAAGAAACAAAGGCCTTAATAAAGTTAAATATATGAGAAATTACAAAAGTTAGTAATATTGTAACAATGCTTTGTACCTTTACTTTTTTCTACATTATTAAAGACACTAATAAAATTTTTAAATTTCTACTCTAAAAATCAGAATTATTTTAACTTTTGTTAATAATCCCACATTTTGTATCCTATATAATCTTAAAGACTAATGCATTTAAAGAACTATGAGTTTATATTTTTTGAGCACCCAAAACACAATGTTGAAATTTTGTGACATCAACAACCAATATGGGAGGAGACAGAGCTAGAAAGGAACAGTTTTTTAATGTTATTAAGTGAAGTTGGTATAAATTCAAATTAAAGTGGTATAACATTAGATGTTAAATGTAATCCTCATAAAATAGTTATAAAATATAAATATAAACAGAAGGAAATCTTATAGGGATTTTGACATTTCACTACCAAAAATAAATCAACTAAACACCCAAAAAGATAGTAATGAAGGAAATGAGAGACAAAAAAATTCAATAAGGAATGTAGAAAGTAAACAATAAAATGACAGAAGTTCATCTTTATCAGTAATTACTTAAGATGTAAAATATTGGATAAAACTTTATAATCAAAATACAGAGGGCTGGAGCAGTGGCTTAATGGTTGTTGTGCTTGCCTGGTATCGGCGAGGATGTGGGTTCAAATTCTAGCACCACATGTACAACCAAGTGTTGGAGCAACGAAAGCCACATGAGAAACTAAATAAAATTGATTCTATCTCACTGTCCCTCTCTCTTTTAAAAAAAAAAAAAAAAGTAAAACACTGAGTTTAACCAAGCAGGTGAAAGACTTGTACAATGAAAATTATAATGCATGAGTTCTTCTGGGGGAAACTACAACAGGTAAAACCCAAGGTGGTCATCCATCTTCTGGCATTACCCCTGGATAACAAAGTTTATATACTTTGATTGCTATTGTTTTGAAAATGTTTCCCCCTCAACTGTATCTCTATATACTTCTAATAAAAAAAGAAGTTTAAAAATACATAAGAAATAGTAAGCATCTTTTGTTCATAGAAAACTTACTATCGTTAAGTCATCAATATTACCCAAATGACCTCAGATTCAATTCAAAACTTACCAAATCCCAACACGTTTTTTGCACTAACAGATAACTCACTCTAAAATTTATGTGAAATTGTCAATGGATGCCCTAATAGCCAAAACAATCTTGACAAAGAACAAAATTGGAGGACTTTTACTTCCTGATTTCAAACTTAATACAAACCTACAGTAACCAAAAAAAAAAATATGGTACTGACATGTAAACCAAAGCAATAGAATAGAGACCTATAAGGTATCCTCCCATGTGTGGTCAAAGATTTTGACAAGAGTGCCAAGAATATTCAATGAGGAAAGGATGGCCCTTTTAACAATGGTGCTGTGTAAACTGGAAATGAGCAGGCAAAACAATGAAACTGTCGAAGGCCACTCTAGGAAAGAGGGACTGGAGCAGTGGCTCAGTGGTTGGAGCACTTGCCTAGCATGAGCAACAATCCGGGTTTGAACCCCAGCACCACACACACAACTAAGTGTCAGAGAAACAAAAATCAGATGAGAAAAAAAAAGAAAGAAAGAAAGCCCAACTCTTGGAAGGAAATGCAGGAAAAGGGCTTCATGGCATTGGATTTGGCAATGACTTTTTGGTGTGACACAAAAAACACAGTAAGGAAAGAAAATATAAATGAATTTGAGTTCATAAAAATTTTAAACATACGTCAAGGATAATATCAGCAGTAAAAAAGACAACACACAGAATGGAAGGAAATCCTTGTAAATCATATATCTGATAAAGGATGAATTCCAAAATATATAGAGAACTCTAACTCAACAATAAGAGTTACAACCCAAAGAAACAATAGGCAAAGGATTTAGTCATTTCATCAATGACATGTAAATGGCTAGAAACCACATGAAAATATGTTCCACTAAGCTTTAAGGAAACTGCAAACCAAGACTACAAATTGATACCACTTTACACCCATTAGTATGGCCACTATAAAAATATATAAAGTAATAAATGTTGACAAGGATGTGAAGAATTTGGAGCTGTTGTGCACTGCGGTCAGGGATGCAAAGTGGTATACAGCCATTAAGGAAAATGATATGTTACTTCTCAGAAAATTAAAAATTGGGTTACTATAAGACCCAGCACTTCCAATTACAGGTGTAGACTCAAACAATTGAAAGCAAGAGTCACAAAGAGATATTTGTACACCCATGTCTGTAGCTACATTATTTCAAATAGCTAAAACTTAGAAAAAATCTGTGTCAATCAATGAGCAAAATGTGAGCTATATGTGTGTGCACACACTCACATAAACACTAATAGAATGTTATTTGTCCTTAAAAAGGAAGTACATTCTCACATGAGTTACATGAGTAAACCTTGAAAACTTTATGCAAAAAGAAATAAGCATCACAAAAACACAAGTACTGTATGATTTCACTTAAATGATATAGAGGAGTCAAAATCACAGAGATGGAAAACAAGAGAGTGACAGCCAGGGTCTGGAGTCAGAGGAGAATGGGCAGTTATTGTTTACTAGATATAGAGTTCCAGTTTTATATGCAGAAAGAGAGTTATGGAAACCAATGGTGGAGATGGTTGGACATTCTGCATGTCTTAATACCACTAAGCTCTATCCTTAAAAATGAATAGGACAGCTAGGTGCGGTGGCACACACCTGTAAACCCAACAACGCAGGAGGCTGAGACAGGAGGATCACAAATTTAAAGCCAACCTCAGCAACTTAGCAAGATCCTGACTCAAAAAATAATAATAATAAAAGTAAATAAAAATAACAAATTAAAAGGCTGGGGATATGCCTCAGTGGTTAAGTGCCCTGAATTTAATCCCTGGCACCCACCCCCTCCAAAAAAAAAATGAACAGGACAGTAAACTTTAAGGTATATGCATCTTACCACAAAAAGCATTTTTAAAAAATTTTATTAAGGAGTTGAATTATTGTACAATCATAATTGCATATAAAGTAGCGATATGAAACGCATTTGTTCTTTTTTCCCCTGTTTTCTATTTTTATTATTTTTTTATTTTTTTATTTATTTAGAGTGAAGTTAGCCTAACCCAGAGAGTCAAGGGTCGAATGTCTTCACTCATCTGTGGAGCCTGGAGCTAGACCCTGGTCTGTGTGAAAGGTGGTCAGCTCTCATGTATTAGACCCAGCAAAGGTGTAGTAACCCATAACCTAAAGCATTCATAGAGATGTATTGGGAAGGAGTTGGGAAGGGGCGGGGAGAGGAGTAAGGGTGGGAGAATAGGGTTGGTTCAAGGGGGTAAATATAATTTTAAGAATATGTACATATCATATTATTCCATTAGATATTTTTTGATTGTACAATAGCTAAATTTCTTAATGAAAAAAGAAAAAATGTGATAAATCTAAAAAATAAAAAAGCATTTTTTAAAGTCCAATTCAAATGGATATCCCTCTCTTACTGGTTCAACAGCCATCTAAAGAAGAAAAGTAAAGTGATTCTAAGATAAAACATTGGGTGCATGGGCTGGAGCGATGGCTCAGTGGTCACAGTGCTTGCCTGGCATGTGCAAGTACACGGGTTCAAGCCCCAGCACCATGTGCACAACTAAGTGTGGGAGCAATGAAAGCCATGTGAAAAACTCAATAAAAATTGATTCTCTCTCTCTCTTACTGTCCTTGTCTCTTTAAAAAAGAAATTGGGTGTACACACTTCTTTATCCTTTATACTTTATTACTGATCTAAACATCTTCAGCTTTCTCCAGTTCCCTATTTCCCCTTTTGATGGACACGTCAAACTTTTAACTCAAATAGTCCATGAATATAGAAGTGCCCGGACTTCATGCTCTCTCTGTTCTGTTTCCCTTTCCATCTCTCCTTTGCTTGAGTTGTGCAGCATTGCAAAGAAGACCCTGGAGACCCTGGAGAGTGATTCTTCAGAAACCCTGCACATGACAACATGGGGATAAAGACTTAGTTATAAAAAACAAAAAACTAAAAGACCAGCAATTCATCCAAGTCATGCTTTCCTTATTCCTCATTGTTCAGGAGGACACCTTTCCCTGTTTACCTAGATGCAAAGGAGAAAAATAAGCTGATGAATCAGACCCAAAAGAACAGATTACATCATGAAAATGGAAGCGACATTGAAGCTGGTATATTGTCTGTATTAACATAAAGGGACTATAGTACACATATGATAATTTTTAAATTAGTCTTTTTGTCCCCAACATCTTTCTGCAGAAAGAGATTAAAGGAAGGTATGAGATTATGCTGAAAATATATATGAAAACAAGAAAGGATACAAAATAAGTGAAAATTTTGCAACACAGACTGATAGTCAAAATATTATCAAAGACTAAATGTTCTACTTGCTTGTTTACTCTTTGTTAGCACAATATTTTATTTATAAGTAAATAAAAGGTTGCAAGTTGAAGTTTCAAAATTTTGTACTTAAAATTGTATTAAATTTTAATACAATTAAAATATTTGCTTCTATTAATTTGACAAAAAGAAAATAGCCCTTTTCATGTTGTTTTTAACCATGTATGTTTTATAACTTTGCACAGAAAAGAAGCATTTTTATATTTGGAGTCCAAAAGCAACAATGGAAAGAATTCACATTGTTAAGATTTGATTATTTTTACTTTCCTTTCTGTAACATCTCATACTTCTTTTTAAAGAGAATATTTTTGGCAGAATGAGTATTCCAATGAATCAATGCTTTCTTTCCTGTTCCCAGTGCATGCAGCACAGGGTGACAGGAAAGGCAGAGGCCCTGAAGCCAGAACCCCAGCTCCCCCTGCTGAGCTTCTTCACTGCTGATGTGGAGGTAATGATGGCATTGTAAAACACCATGTGGCTGGCATTTTATCTGGTAGACGTTATTATTGTTGAAATCGTGTTTTATTTACACAGAGTAATGAAGTTTTCTGTTTCTTGCAGACAAGTCAGGCCAAGACTAATTGTTCTGCACCCACTGTATAAAATATTAAATATACACTCTTTTCTTGAATCTTTGGGTTGTGTTGATAAAGTAGGCAATACTTCTATACAAACCTGTTAGGGGCCACTATAAAGAACACCATGTATGGCCAGATTTTCACACAGTATAGGAAATACCTAAACCCATCGAATGAACCTATCTTAGGGCATCCTAAGGCAAAAAATGAATAAAAGATTTTTTTTTCTCAAGGTGGGAAAATATTAAAACTTATATGCCCTCTTAATGTGTGTATGTGTGTGTGTGTGTGCGTGTGTGTGTGTGTGTGTTTTGCTGGAGGTTGAACCTAAAACCTCCTGCATGCTAAGCAAGTGCTCTACCACTAAGCTATATCTCATTTTTATAATGACTTTTCTCATTATAAAAATGTTTTAAATATTTAGAGAATCCAAGGAAAAACACAAAAAACATCCATCTTAAGTTTATTCTACTTGGGGCTTAAACAAGAGGAAGGAATTATATGCCCAAAAATGTTAAAAAATGTTACAAATAAATCTTGCTTCTTGCATTAGTTTTTAGTGATATAGCAACAAATGAATATTCTCTAAATTGAGCTGAGTAATAATTCATAGAGAGCTTTTCCTGATTCTTCCTTTGGTTGATAGATGACTTAAGACTAATGTTAAGCAATTTTTTTTTTTTTTTTGTCTTTGATGACACTGACTTCCCTAAGAAGCAAGACATCTCTCCAAAAAGAAATTTGGGCTATCATTACTATTTGGTTTATTCTTGCTCCTCTAAAACTAATATCTACTAATAGTTTAATCTTTAAACTTTTGTTTGGAGTTCTAACCAGCAACTTGGCTTATCTACATATTCCTTCCGGTCACATTGTGTAAACATTGTGTATCTGCTGTCCTTAACTGGACCTGAAAATCACAGTCAATTACAAGAGTCATGGGATGATCAGTCAGCTATTGGTTCTCAGGACAAGGAGCCCAAAGAGCCTTGTTGGTAGTCACATATTGCTGTTCAGTGGGACTCTAAAAGGTCCCCTTTCAAGAACATACTCCCTTTGGGACCAGGACTCCAACCTTAAAGAACTCAGAGGTATGAGTGTATGAAACACATCCTGGGTAGGTTTCTGAGAGCAATGCTGGTGAAACCGCTTCTTCAACTCCCAGCTTCTAGACCCTGTGTTCTTCCTGTTTGTGTGACAGTGCCATACAGAAATCTCCAGCTTAGTGTATATGCTACATCTTGAAGAATGGCATTCCATCCTTACAATACTTGCCTGTGAGTTGACACTGCAGTGTGTTTTTAGAAGCCTACTCCTTCTGAAAATATAGTTAAATTAGTAGCTTTCTTCACATTATCACATTTTACAAAGAACCACAGAACTTTCATGTTTTAAGCAGTCGAACTGGTAAAGATCCTGCCTCCATTTCATAGGAAATGGATTACATTCAATTACTCCTTACAACTGAAAGATCATTCTATTGCTTTTATAGGACTGGTTGGGCTGGCATCTGTGATGGCAGCTAAATAAATGAGATTTCTGTGTAACACCTGCTGGTACCGGAGCACTCATTTGCTGTGCCCTTGTCCTAATACTCCATGGTACAGCAGTTCAGCTGGTCATGGTCCTCTAGGAGCTGCTGGATAGTCTTTTGATTAATGTCTGCCTTGCCCCTCGCGCAGTCAGGTAGGAAGGCCACCGGTAAACTGGGAACCCCCATTGACATCCCACCTCTGAAAAGGCCACCTGCTGCACTTCTGAATCGATGCTATCTCAGAGCCGCAGCCTGGACATTTTCAAGACTACTGTTCAGTTTCATCCTGAAATGGAAAGCGAGTAGGTGTTGGAGGATCAGCAGGAATTACTGAGACTTCCAGATGAGCCTCTGCTGAAAGGACACAGTATCTGTGTGCTCCCTTCTAGTTTGTAAATGTGTCCCCCTGACTGTCTCCTCTGGTTACTTTGAAATAAAGCTTGCTTTCCCACAAAAGAGCAATGCAGAGGAACAGAAATTTCAATGCGTGTTGTACTTGGTTCCCTCAAAAACTGGAAGGACTTAATAACTGTAAGGTATGTAACAATACTATTATCATTGCCAACAAAATAAATAGTGATTTTTTATTATTACCTAATATATCTGATAATAAATGGTGTGTACTTTTGTTATCATAAAAAAGCAGCAGCAGCTACTCCTGAATGCTGTGATATGTAATCAGTAGATCCCACAGTCTTATGTCCCTTTTTTTTAAAGAAAGAAGAGACAGAGAGAGAGAGAGAGAGAGAGAGAGAGAGAGAGAAGCAAGTTTTATGTAGTTTTTCATGTCACTTTCATTCCTCATTCCTTGGACACTTGGTTGTGTATGGGGTGCTGGGGTTTGAACTCACGTACTCATGCATGCCAGGCAAGTGCGGTAACCACCGAGCCACCGCTCCAGCCCTCATAGATCCATTTTTATGCATCCTTTTCTGTGAATTGAGTCACCTGGATACATGCTGTGCTGGGCAGGATTCTATATATGTGGATCAGATATTCCATTGTTTTCTGCAAGAAGTCCACTGCCCGTCTCTCACTTTTTCCTTCTGTATTGATGAACCTTTTTTCCTCTGATTATTTTTAAGTTTTTCTCTTTATCATAGTCTTTAAGCAATTTTATAATAGGCTTTGGTACAATTCTACTCATGTATGATTCTTGTATTCACTGGCTCTTCATATTCATGAATTTATAATTTTCATGAAATTTGGAAATTTTTCCTATTATTATTTCCTAATTTTTCAGAGTGGTTTGAGGTTTATGGTAAAATTGAACAGTCATCAGAGTTCCCACAATGCTCCTATCCTCACACATTGATAGCCTCCCCCACTGTCAGCACCCTGCATCAGAATGATACATTTGTTGCAATTAATTAATTGGCATTCACTCTTTCTTATCACCCCAAACCCGTAGATTACATTTGGTTCACTCTTGGTGTGGTACATTTTTTGGGTTTTGACAAATGCTTAATGACATCTCTCCACCAACATAGTATAATACACAATAGTTTCTCTACCCCCAAATCTTCTGTGCTTCCCCAGCCCCTGATAACTGCTGACCTTTTTACTGTTTCCACAGTTCCTTCTTTTTCCGGAATGTCCTGCCATACAGTTGGAATCAGATAGTATAGTCTCAGACTGGCTTCCTTCACTTAGAAGTATGTATTTAGGCTTCCTCTATGTCTTTGCATGGTTAGATACCTCTTTATTTCTTTTTTTAAGAGAGAGCGACAGACAGAGAGAGAGAGAGAGAGGCAGGCATAATCAATTATTTTTCTTTTCTTTTGACTTTCGTTGCTTTGACACCTTGTTGTGTATGTGGGCTGGGGTTCAAACCCATGGACTTAAACATGCAAGGCAAATGCCGTAACCACTAAGCCACCGCTCCAGCCCCTGTATAACTCTTTCTTATTGCTAAATAATATTCCATTGTAGGGACGAAGCACAGTTTATTTATCCATATGCCTGTTTTAGTCAGTTTTTTAATGCTGTGAATAAAGACCCAATAAGAACAATTTTAGGAAGAAGTTTGTTTTGGGGGCTCATGGCTTCAGAGGTTGCAATCCTTAGAAGGCCAGCCCCATTCCCTGAGGCTTGAGGTGAGGTTGAAAATCTTGGTGGAAGAGTGTGGCAGAGGGAAGCGGGTCAAGGCAGTGCCAGGACGCAGAGAGAGAGACTCCATTCCAGATACAAAATATATGCCCTAAAGTCACGGCCCCAATGACCCACTAGCTCCAACCATACCGTACCAGCCTATAGTTACCAGTTAATCCCTACCAGGAGATTAACTCATTGATAGAGTTAAGGCTCTCATACCCCAATCATTTCAAGTCAGCCTTCCTGAATTGTCTTGTGCAAGCTTTGTCAGGACACCCAAACCATGACACCTACTAATCTGTTTTTTTAATTTCTTCAAATCTTTTTCTCTCTTCCCCTCCCCTCATTTTGGCTCCTTCAAGGACTCCAATCCCGCAGATATTAGCCACTTGAAGTTGTTCTGCAGCTCTGTTCTATTATTCTTCAGATTTTATTCACTCAGTTATGCTTCAGATAGTTTTTATTGTTATGCACTCAAGTTCATCAATCTTTTCATCTACAGATTTCACCTGCTATTAAGCCATTTAACCAACTCTTGCACTTCCTTTTATGTTTGATCTTTGTCCTCTTTGATCAAGGCCACCATGCCCCATCTAGGTCCTCCTGGGACTCAGTTTTTGTGATCAGCTGTCCCCCACGTGAGGAGATAAGGCAGGTCCTGGGGGCTGCATCTCTTGCTCTGCAGGGAGAGTACTCTTCTTCACATTCCAGCATGGGAGATGTGCTGTCTCTTACTGAGAATGGTAGGATACATCTGAAAGCTCTGAGGGTTCAGTGGTGTCTACAGAGCCAAGAGCCTCAGGAGCAGACCTTCAAATCTCCCGCATTCCATATTCCTACCAGGGTCCTGACTTGCCCCTAATAGCCCTGCATTGGTAAGACATTTAGATTCATAGGTCTCTGCCACACTCATTCATATCCTCATTTCATTGCTTAGTTATATCTTTTCTTTGCACTTTCATGATATGGGAGATAAGGGCCTTATTGTAAACTAACAAATGTGCTTCTTCTCTTACACTTGGTCTTAACTGTTTGCCAGTGGACATCAATTTCTCCTGATTTTTCTCAAATGTCAATACAACTTAATAGTAACCGGCCAACTCCAGCATCTTAGTATTTCTCCCTCTCAGTTTTTCAAATGACTGAAACATTTCAACTGCAAGGACAGTTCATTTGCGGGTCACTGCTGGTAAATTCTTTACCAAGTTATGTTCAGGTTGAGGGCATTTTTGCCTCCTGGGATACGAAAAAATGAGTCCCAGACATCAAATTGTCACCTGTTTCTCAGACCACTCCTGGTACCACTTGTGTTATTCAGACTTTGAAAATGTATATGAAGCAAAAAGCAGAAAAAGCTAGAGAAGGCAGAGACACACTCCAGACTAAGATTGGACCTGACCTCTATAAAGTGATGAAGGGAAGAGGATTAGGTAGAAGGATTCTTAGACTAAGTGTGGTTCTGAATGGTTGGTCAGGCTGACAAGAATCTCCTAGAGCCAAAGTCGCTGTTGAGGAATCCCCCATTGCTGGCTGCAGGAAGCAATCCCCTCCTCCTCTTATCACCTCTGTCTAGTGCAATCCATAGGAAACATTGCACTTGGTACAAATATGGCTATGGGTCTAGAAGGGCAGAAGATGAGGGCTCTTGCTTGGTTAGGTTTCCCACAGCAGGAAAAAAAAATTATTAGTGCATTAAGTTTCTACAAAATGATGGGATTTGTTGTTACATAATCATAACATAATCATACATGCACCCAGTACAACAATGTAATTTGACCAATATCAAACACTCGCCTCTTCCTCCTCCAATCCCATGGTCCCTTTCTTCTGCAGATGCATGCAGAATATGCTTCCACCCCCACTCCGTGCCCTCCTCTCTTCAGTCCCTCCTGTCCCTCCTCTCTCCTCTTCTCCTACCTCTACTCTACAGCAGAAAATTTGAGCAGCATGTTTGCATAGGCAGAGGGCCACAGCTCTCTTGCTGAGGTCTATGTAAATGCTGCCCTCTAGGGTTCTGCCCTCTCAGCTCCCAGATGTTTCTGACTCCAAAACGTCCACTGCACAAATTAATTGCTCCAAAACTCCAACATTTTTATCCTTTCTTTATTCTCAATTAATGTGACCTTGCTTCCTTCTTTACTGATTAGATAGACACAATAGGGAAGACGCTTCTATATGCTGGCAAGGTAATCACTTTTTCCCGTACTACCAGGGAAGAAACATTCATACAACAAAGATCAACTCCTTCACATGACAGGATCCCCCCTTTTCTTGCCTACCCAAAGTTAAAGTCAATCTCTCTCTCTCTCTCTCTCTCTTCTCCCTTCCACACTAGATCTAAGTCAGTACCAATATACACAAATATGCTATTTGTCTTTTAAAAAGTATGACTTCCACATTCCATTCACTTTCCAGAAATAAAAAATACATCTGTTTTCCCTGGACTTGCTTTCTAGCTCCTCTCCTTAAATTCTCCTGGGTCATCAGGACTATTATCCAAGCAAACTATTATTCCCCAGAATTCTTCCATGATAGCTGTTAACATAATACATTAGTTTAGTATGACTGCCTTAACAAAATTCCATACATTATTTCCTCATAGTTCTGGAAGCTAGAAATCTAAGATCAAAGTGTCAACAGGGTTAGTTCTTCTAAGTTCTCTCTCCTTGGCTTGTATATGGCCATCTCCTGCTGGCATCTTTTCTCTATGTGAGCTCTCTGTTTTCCAGTCTCTTCTGTTTATAAGGACATTAGTCATATTGGATTAGGGTCTACATTGATGGATTCATTTTAAATGCAATTACCTACTCAAAGACCTTATCTTCAAATGTAGTAACACTTTGAGGTAGGACTTCGGCACAAATTTTGCAGGACACAATTTGGTCCAAAACATATGGTAACCAATGACTCCAAAGTTGCTAAAGTGTGATGGTTAATTCTAAACGGTAACCTGACTTCATTAATCAATCATATTTCATACAGTAGATACCTCAGGCTTCTTTGAGACACTTTCTTCTTTTCCTGCCTCATGGATTCTA